>SZWC01009457.1:84718-107459 GCA_023375785.1 Penium margaritaceum
ATAGAGATGTTGTGAGTGGCATGGAGATGTTGTGAGTGGCATAGAGAAGTTGTGAGTGGCATAGAGATGTTGTGAGTGCCATAGAGATGTTGTGAGTGGCATAGAGATGTTGTGAGTGGCATAGAGATGTTGTGAGTGGTATAGAGATGTTGTAAGTGGTATGGAGATGTTGTGAGTGGCATAGAGATGTTGTGAATGGCATAGAGATGTTGTGGGTGGCATAGAGATGTTGTGATTGGCATAGAGATGTTGGGAGTGGAATAGAGATGTTGTGAGTGGTATAGAGATGCTGTGAGTGGTATAAAGATGTTGTGAGTGGCATAGAGATGTTGTGAGTGCCATAGAGATGTTGTGAGTGCCATAGAGATGTTGTGAGTGGCATAGAGATGTTGTGAGTGGCATAAAGATGTTGTGAGTGGCATAGACATGTTGGGAGTGACATAGAGATGTTGTGAGTGGCATAGATATGTTGTGAGTGGCATATAGATGTTGTGAGTGTCATAGAGATGTTGTGAGTGGCATAGAGATGTTGTGAATGGCATAGAGATGTTGTGAGTGGCAAAGAGATGTTGTGAGTGGTATAGAGATGTTGTGAGTGGTATAGAGATGGTTTGAGTGGCATATACATGTTGTGAGTGGCATAGAGATGTTGTGAGTGGCATAATAATGTTGTCAGTGGCCTAGAGATGTTGTGAGTGGTATAGAGATGTTGTGAATGGCATGGAGATGTTGTGAGTGGCATAAAGAGGTTGTGAGTGATATAGAGATGTTTTGAGTGGCATGGAGATGTTGTGAGTGGCATAAAGTTGTTGTGAATGTTATGGAGATGTTGTGAGTGGCATATAGATGTTGGGAGTGGCATAGAGATGTTGTGAGTGGTATAGAGATGTTGTGAGTGGCATAGAGATGTTGTGATTGGCATAGAGATGTTGTGAGTGGCATAGAGATGTTGTGAGTTGTATAGAGATGTTGTGAGTGGTATAGAGATGTTGTGAGTGGCATAGAGATATTGTGGGTGGCATAGAGATGTTGTGGATGGCATAGGGATGTTGTGTTTGGCATAGAGATGTTGTGAGTGGAATAGAGATGTTGTGAGTTGTATAGAGATGCCGGGAGTGGCATAGAGATGTTGTGAGTGGCATAGATATGTTGTGAGTGGCATAGAGATGTTGTGAGTGTCATAGAAATGTTGTGAGTGGCATAGAGATGATGTGAGTGGTATAGGGATGTTGTGAGTGGCATAGAGATGTCGTGAGTGGCATGATAATGTTGTGAGTGGCATAGAGATGTTGTGAGTGGTATATAGATGTTGTGAGTGGCATAGAGATGTTTTGAGTGCCATAACAATGTTGTGAGTGGCATAGAGATGTTGTGAGTGGTATAGAGATGTTGTGTGGGGCATATAGATGTTGTGAGTGGCATAGAAATGTTCTGAGTGGTATAGAGATGTTGTGAGTGGCACAGTGATGTTGTGAATGGCATAGAGATGTTGTGAGTGGTAGAGAGATGTTGTGAGTGGCATATACATGTTGTGAGTGGTATGGAGATGTTGTGAGTGGCATATAGATGTTGTGAGTGGCATAATAATGTTGTGAGTGGCATAGAGATGTTGTGATTGGTATAGAGATGTTGTGAGTGGCAAGGAGATGTTGTGAGTGGTATAAAGATGTTGTGAGTGGTATAGAGATGTTGTGAGTGGCCTATACATGTTGTAAGTGGTATAGAGATGTTGGGAGTGGCATAGAGATGTTGTGAGTGGTAAGGAGAAATTGTGAGTGGCATAGAGATGTTGTGAGTGGTATAGAGATGTTGTGAGTGGCCGATACATGTTGTAAGTGGAATAGAGATGTTGTGAGTGGCATAGAGATGTTGTGAGTGGCATAGAGATGTTGCGAGTGGCATAGAGATCTTGTGAGTGGTATAGAGATGTTGTGAGTGGTATAGAGATGTTGTGAGTGGCATAGAGATGTTGTGACTGGCATAGAGATGTTGTGAGTGGAATAGAGATGTTGTGAGTGGCATAGAGATGTTGTGAGTGGCATAGAGATGTTGTGAGTGGTATAGAGATGTTGTGAGTGGTATAGAGATGTTGTGAGTGGCATAGAGATATTGTGAGTGGCATATAGATGTTGTGGGTGGCATAGAGATGTTGTGATTGGCATAGAGATGTTGTGAGAGGAATAGAGATGTTGTGAGTGGTATAGAGATGTTGTGAGTGGTATAGAGATGTTGTGAGTGGCATATAGATGTCGTAAGTGGCATAGAGATGGTGTGAGTGCCATGGAGATGTTGTGAGTAGTATAGAGATATTGTGAGTTGCATAGAGATGTTGTGAGTGGCATGGAGATGTTGTAAGTGGCATAGATATGTTGTCAGTGGCATAGAGATGTTGTGAGTGGGAAATAGATGTTGTGCGTGGCTTAGAGATGTTATGAGTGGTTAAGAGATGTTGTGAGTGGCATAGATATGTTGCGAGTGGCAAAGAGATGTTGTGAGTCGTATGAAGATATTGTGAGTGGCATAGAGGTGTTTTGAGTGGTAAAGAGATGTTGTTAGTGGCATAGAAATGTTGTGAGTGGCATAGAGATGTTGTGAGTCATATGGAGATGTTGTGAGTTGCATAGAGATGTTGTGATTGGCATAGAGATGTTGTGAGTGGCATGGAGATGTTGTGAGTGGTATAGAGATGTTGTGAGTGGTATAGAGATGTTGTGAGTGGCATAGAGATATTGTGGGTGGCATAGAGATGTTGTGGATAGCATAGGGATGTTGTGTTTGGAATATAGATGTTGTGAGTAGAATAGAGATGTTGTGAGTGGTATAGATATGTTGTGAGTGGTATAGAGATGTTGTGAGTGGCATAGAGATGTTGTGAGTGGCATAGAGATATTGTGAGTGCCATAGATATGTTGTGACTCGCATAGAGATACTGTGAGTGGTATAGATATGTTGTGAGTGGTATAGAGATGTTGTGAGTGGCATAGAGATGTTGTGAGTGGCATAGAGATATTGTGAGTGCCATAGATATGTTGTGACTCGCATAGAGATACTGTGAGTGGTATAGAGATATTGTGAGAATTATAAAGATGATGTGGGTGGCATAGAGATGTCGTGAAATGCATAGAGATGGTGTGAGTGCCATGGGATGTTGTGAGTGGTATAGAGATATTGTGAGAATTATAAAGATGATGTGGGTGGCATAGAGATGTCGTGAAATGCATAGAGATGGTGTGAGTGCCATGGGATGTTGTGAGTGGTATAGAGATATTGTGAGTGGCATAGAGATGCCGGGAGTGGCATAGAGATGTTGTGAGTGGCATAGATATGTTGTGAGTGGCATAGAGATGTTGTGAGTGTCATAGAGATGTTGTGAGTGGCATAGAGATGTTGTGAGTGGCATGAAGATGTTGTGAGTGGCATAGAGATGTTGTGAGTGGCATGATAATGTTGTGAGTGGCATAGAGATGTTGTGAGTGGTATAGAGATGTTGTGAGTGGCATAGATATGTTTTGAGTCGCATAACAATGTTGTGAGTGTTATAGAGATGTTGTGAGTGTTATAGAGATGTTGTGTGGGGCATATAGATGTTGTGAGTGGCATAGAGATGTTCTGAGTGGTATAGAGATGTTGTGAGTGGCATAGAGATGTTGTGAATGGCATAGAGATGTTGTGAGTGGTATAGAGATGTTGTGAGTGGCATATACATGTTGTGAGTGGTATGGAGATGTTGTGAGTGGCATATAGATGTTGTGAGTGGCATAATAATGTTGTGAGTGGCATAGAGATGTGATTGGTATAAAGATGTTGTGAGTGGCATGGAGATGTTGTGATTGGCATAAAGATGTTGTGAGTGGTATAGAGATGTTGTGAGTGGCCTATACATGTTGTAAGTGGTATAGAGATGTTGGGAGTGGCATAGAGATATTGTGAGTAGTAAGGAGATGTTGTGAGTGGCATAGAGATGTTGTGAGTGGCATACAGATGTTGCGAGTGGCATAGAGATCTTGTGATTCGTATAGAGATGTTGTGAGTAGTACAGAGATGTTGTGAGTGGCATAGAGATGTTGTGACTGGCATAGAGATGTTGTGGGTGCCATAGAGATGTTGTGATTGGCATAGAGATGTTGTGAGTGGAATACAGATGTTGTGAGTGGCATAGAGATGTTGTTAGTGGCAAAGAGATGTTGTGAGTGCCATAGAGATGTTGTGAGTGGCATAGAGATACTGTGAGTGGTATAGAGATATTGTGAGGATTATAAAGATGTGAGTGGCATAGAGATGTCGTAAGTGGCATAGAGATGTTGTGAGTGGCATAGAGATACTGTGAGTGGTATAGAGATATTGTGAGGATTATAAAGATGTGAGTGGCATAGAGATGTCGTAAGTGGCATAGAGATGGTGTGAGTGCCATGGAGATGTTGTGAGTGGTATAGAGATATTGTGATTTGCATAGAGATGTTGTGAGTGGCATGGAGATGTTGTACGTGGCATAGATATGATGTGAGTGGCATAGAGATGTTGTGAGTGGGATAGAGATGTTGTGAGTGGCATGGAGATGTTGTGAGTGGTATAGAGATATTGTGATTTGCATAGAGATGTTGTGAGTGGCATGGAGATGTTGTACGTGGCATAGATATGATGTGAGTGGCATAGAGATGTTGTGAGTGGGAAAGAGATGTTGTGCGTGGCTTAGAGATGTTATGAGTGGTTACGATATGTTGTGAGTGGCATAGAGATGTTGCGAGTGGCAAAGAGATGTTGTGAGTCGTATGGAGATGTTGTGAGTGGCATAGAGATGATTTGAGTGGTAAAGAGATGTTGTTAGTGGCATAGAAATGTTGTGAGTGGCATAGAGATGTTGTGAGTGGCATAGAGATTTTGTGAGTGTGATAGAGATGTTGTGAGTGGCATAGAGATGTTGTGTGAGTGGTATAGAGATGTTGTGAGTGGCATAGAGATGTTTTGAGTGCCATAATAATGTTGTGAATGGCATAGAGATGTTGTGAGTGGTATAGAGATGTTGTGGATGGCATAGAGATGTTGTGAGTGGCATAGAGATGTTGTGAGTGGTATAGAGATGTTGTGAGTGGCATAGAGATGTTTTGAGTGGCATAACAATGTTGTGAGTGGCATAGAGATGTTGTGAGTGGTATAGAGATGTTGTGTGGGGCATATAGATGTTGTGAGTGGCATAGAGATGTTCTGAGTGGTATAGAGATGTTGCGAGTGGCATAGAGATGTTGTGAATGGCATAGAGATGTTGTGAGTGCCGTAGAGATGTTGTGAGTGGTGTAGAGATGTTGTGAGTCGTATAGAGATGTTGTGAGTGGCATATACATGTTGTGAGTGGTATGGAGATGTTGTGAGTGGCATAGAGATGTTGTGAGTGGCATAATAATGTTGTGAGTGGCATAGAGATGTTGTGATTGGTATAGAGATGTAGTGAGTGGCATGGAGATGTTTTGAGTGGCATAAAGATGTTGTGAGTGGTATATAGATGTTGTGAGTGGCCTATACATGTTGTAAGTGGTATAGAGATGTTGGGAGTGGCATAGAGATGTTGTGAGTGGCAAAATAATGTTGTGAGTGGCATAGAGATGTTGTGAATGGTAAAGAGATGTTGTGAGAGGCATAGAGTTGTTGTGAGTGGCATAGAGATTTTGTGAGTGGCATAGAGATCTTGCGAGTGGTATAGAGATGTTGTGAGTGGTATAGAGGTGTTGTGAGTGGCATAGAGATGTTGTGAGTGGCATAGAGATGTTGTGAGTGGTATAGAGATGTTGTGAGTGGTATAGAGATGTTGTTAGTGGCATAGAGATGTTGTGAGTGCCATAGAGATGTTGTGAGTGGCATAGAGATACTGTGAGTCGTATAGAGATATTGTAAGGATTATAAAAATGTGAGTGGCATAGAGATGTCGTAAGTGGCATAGAGATGGTGTGAGTGCCATGGAGATGTTGTGAGTGGTATAGAGATATTGTGAGTTGCATAGAGATGTTGTGAGTGGCATAGAGATGTCGTAAGTGGCATAGAGATGGTGTGAGTGCCATGGAGATGTTGTGAGTGGTATAGAGATATTGTGAGTTGCATAGAGATGTTGTGAGTGGCATGGAGATTTTGTAAGTGGCATAGATATGTTATGAGTGGCATAGAGATGTTGTGAGTGGGAAAGAGATGTTGTGCGTGGCTTAGAGATGTTGTGAGTGGTATAGAGATGTTGTGAGTGGCATATAGATGTTGCGAGTGGCAAAGAGATGTTGTGAGTGGTATGGAGATGTTGTGAGTGGCATAGAGTTGTTTTGAGTGGTAAAGAGATGTTGTTAGTGGCATAGAAATGTTGTGAGTGGCATAGAGATGTTGTGAGTGGCATAGAGATGTTGTGAGTGTCATAGAGATGTTGTGAGTGGCATAGAGATGTTGTGTGAGTGGTATAGAGATGTTGTGAGTGGCATAGGATGTTTTGAGTGCCATGATAATGTTGTGAATGGAATAGAGATGTTGTGAGTGGTATCGAGATGTTGTGGGTGGCATAGAGATGTTGTGAGTGGCATAGAGATGTTGTGAGTGGTATAGAGATTTTGTGAGTGGCATAGAGATGTTGTAAGTGGTATAAAAATGTTGTGAGTGGCATAGAGATGTTGTGAGTGGTATAGAGATGTTGTAAGTGGCATAGAGATGTTGTGAGTGGCATAGAGATGTTGTAAGTGGTATAAAAATGTTGTGAGTGGCATAGAGATGTTGTGAGTGGTATAGAGATGTTGTAAGTGGCATAGAGATGTTGTGAGTGGCATATAAATGTTGTGAGTGGCAAAAAGGTGTGAGTGGCATAGACATGTTGTGAGTGGTAGAAGGATGTTGTGAGTGGCATAGGGATGTTGTGAGTGGCATAGAGATGTTGTGAGTGGGATGGAGATGTTGTGAGTGGCATAGAGATGTTGTGAGTGGCATAATAATGTTGTGAGTGGCATAGAGATGTTGTGAGTGGTATACAGATGTTATAAGGGGCATATCAATGTTGTGAGTGGCATATAGATGTTGTGAGTGGTATAGAGATGTTGTGAGTGGCATAGAGATATTGTGAATGGCATAGATATGTTGTGAGTGGCATAGAGATGTTGTGAGTGATAGAGAAATGATGTGAGTGGTATAGAGATGTTGTGAGTGGCATATACATGTTGCGAGTGGTATAGAGATGCTGTGAGTGGCATAGAGATGTTGTGAGTGGCATAACAATGTTGTGAGTGGCATAGAGATGTTGTGAGTGATATAGAGATGTTGTGAGTGGCATGGAGATGTTGTGAGTGGCATAAAGATGTTGTGAGTGGTATAGAGATGTTGTGAGTGGCCTATAAACATTGTGAGTGGTATAGAGATGTTGGGAGTGGCATAGAGATGTTGTGAGTGGTATAGAGATGTTTTGAGTGGCATAGAGATGTTGTGATTGGCATAGAGATGTTGTGAGTGGCATAGAGATGTTGTGAGTGGTATACAGATGTTGTGAGTGGTATAGAGATGTTGTGAGTGGCATAGAGATATTGTGAGTGGCATAGAGATGTTGTGGATGGCATAGGGATGTTGTGATTGGCAAAGAGATGTTGTGAGTGGAATAGAGATGTTGTGAGTGGTATAGAGATTTTGTGAGTGGTATAGAGATGTTGTGAGTGGCATAGAGATGTTGTGAGTGGCAAAGAGATGTTGTGATTGCCATAGATATGTTGTGAGTGGCATAGAGATACTGTGAGTGGTTTAGAGATACTGTGAGATTTATAAAGATGTTGTGGGTGGCATAGAGATGTCGTGAGTGGCATAGAGATGGTGTGAGTGCCATGGAGATGTTGTGAGTGGTATAGAGATATTGTGAGTGGCATAGAGATGTTGGGAGGGGCATAGAGATGTTGTGAGTGGCATAGATATTTTGTGAGTGGCATAGAGATGTTGTGAGTGTCATAGAGATGTTGTGAGTGGCATAGAGATGTTGTGAGTGGTATAGAGATGTTGTGAGTGGCATAGAGATGTCGTGAGTGGCATAATAATGTTGTGAGTGGCATAGAGATGTTGTGAGTGGTATACAGATGTTGTGAGTGGTATAGAGATGTTGTGAGTGGTATAGAGATGTTGTGAGTGGTATAGAGATGTTGTGAGTGGTATAGAGATGTTGTGAGTGGTATAGAGATGTTGTGAGTGGTATAGAGATGTTGTGAGTGGTATAGAGATGTTGTGAGTGGTATAGAGATGTTGTGAGTGGTATAGAGATGTTGTGAGTGGTATAGAGATGTTGTGAGTGGTATAGAGATGTTGTGAGTGGCATAGAGATGTTGTGAGTGGCATAGAGATGTTGTGAGTACCATAGAGATTTTGTGAGTGGTGTAGAGATGTTGTGAGTGGTATAGAGATGTTGTGAGTGGCATATACATGTTGTGAGTGGTATGGAGATGTTGTGAGTGGCATAGAGATTTTTTGAGTGGCATAATAATGTTGTGAGTTCCATAGAGATGTTGTGAGTGGCATAGAGATGTTGTGAGTGGCATTGAGATGTTGTGAGTGGCATAAAGATGTTGTGAATGGTATAGAGATGTTGTTAGTGGCCTATACATGTTGTGAGTGGTATAGAGATGTTGGGAGTGGCATAGAGATGTTGTGAGTGGTATAGAGATGTTGTGAGTGGCATAGAGATGTTGTTAGTGGCATAGAGATGTTGCGAGTGGCATAGAGATCTTGTGAGTGGTATAGAGATGTTGTGAGTGGTATAGAGATGTTGTGAGTGGCATAGAGATGTTGTGACTGGCATAGAGATGTTGTGAGTGGCATAGAGATGTTGCGAGTGGCATAGAGATCTTGTGAGTGGTATAGAGATGTTGTGAGTGGTATAGAGATGTTGTGAGTGGCATAGAGATGTTGTGACTGGCATAGAGATGTTGTGGGTGGCATAGAGATTTTCTGATTGGCATAGAGGTGTTGTGAGTGGAAAGAAAGATGTTGTGAGTGGTATAGAGATGATGTGAGTGGTATAGAGAGGTTGTGAGTGGCATAGAGATATTGTTAGTGGCATCTAGATTTTGTGAGTGTCATAGAGATGTTGTGAGTGGCATAGAGATACTGTGAGTGGTATAGAGATATTGTGAGGATTATAAATATGTGAGTGGCATAGAGATGTCGTGAGTGGCATAGAGATGGTGTGAGTCCCATGGAGGTGTTGTGAGTGGTATAGAGATATTGTGAGTGGCATATAGATGTTGTGAGTCGTATAGAGATGTTGTGAGTGGCATAGAGATGTTGCAAGTGGCATAGAGATGTTGTGAGTGGTATGGAGATGTTGTGAGTGGCATAGAGATGTTTTGAGTGGTAAAGAGATGTTGTTAGTGGCATAGAAATGTTGTGAGTGGCATAGAGATGTTGTGAGTGGCATAGAGATGTTTTGAGTGGTAAAGAGATGTTGTTAGTGGCATAGAAATGTTGTGAGTGGCATAGAGATGTTGTGAGTGGCATAGAGATGTTGTGAGTGTCATAGAGATGTAGTGAGTGGTATGGAGATGTTGTGAGTGGCATAGAGATGTTGTGAGTGGTAAAGAGATGTTGTTAGTGGCATAGGAATGTTGCAAGTGGCATAAAAATGTTGTGAGTGGCATAGAGATGTTGTGAGTGGCATAGAGATGTTGTGAGTGGTATAGAGATGATGTGAGTGGCATAGAGATGTTGTGAGTGGCCTAGAGATGTTGTGAGTGGCATAGAGATGTTGTGAGTGGTATAGCGATGTTGTGAGTGGTATAGAGATGGTTTGAGTGGCATATACATGTTGTGAGTTGTATGGAGATGTTGTGAGTGGCATAGAGATGCTGTGAGTGGCATAATAATGTTGTGCGTGGCATAGAGATATTGTGAGTGGTATAGAGATGTTGTGAGTGGCATGGAGATGTTGTGAGTGCCATAAAGAGGTTGTGAGTGGTATAGAGGTGTTGTGAGTGGCCTACAGATGTTGTGAGTGGTAAAGCAATACTGTGAGTGGCATAGAGATGTTGTGAATGGTAAAGAGATGTTGTGAGTGGCATGGAGATGTTGTGAGTAACATAGAGAAGCTGTGAGTGGCATAGAGATGTTGTGAGTGGTATAGAGATGTTGTAAGTGGTATAGAGATGTTGTGAGTGCCATAGAGATGTTGTGAGTGGCATAGAGATGTTGTGGGTGGCATAGAGATGTTGTGATTGAGATAGAGATGTTGTGAGTGGAATGGAGATGTTGTGAGTGGTATAGAGATGTTGTGAGTGGTATAGAGATGTTGTGAGTGGAATAGAGATGTTGTGAGTGGCATAGAGATGTTGTTAGTGCCATAGACATGTTGTGAGTGGCATAGAGATGTTTTGACTGGTATAGAGATGTTGTGAGTATCATAAAGAAGTTTTGAGTGGCATAGAGATATCATGAGTGGCATAGAGATGGTGTGAGTGCCATAGAGATGTTGTGAGTGGTATCGACATATTCCGAGTGGCACAGAGATGTTGTGAGTGGCATAGAGATGTTGTGAGTGGCATAGAGATGTTGTGAGTGGCATAGAGATGTTGTGAGTGGCATAGAGATGTTGTGAGTGGCATAGATATGTTGTGAGTGGCATAGAGATGTTGTGAGTGGTATAGAGATGTTGTGAGTGGCATAGAGATGTTGTGAGTGGTATAGAGATGTTGTGAGTGGCATAGAGATGTTGTGAGTGGTATAGATATGTTGTGAGTCGCATAGAGATGTTGTGAGTGGTATAGAGATGTTGTGAGTGGCATAGATATGTTGTGAGTGGCATAGAGATGTTGTGAGTGGTATACAGATGTCGTGAGTGGCATAGAGATATTGTAAGTGGTATAAAGATGTTGTGAGTGGCATAGAGATGTTGTGAGTGGCATAGAGATGTTGTGAGTGGCATATAGATGTTGTGAGTGGTTAAAAGATGTGAGTGGCATAGAGATGTTGTGAGTGGTAGAAGGATGTTGTGAGTGGCATAGAGATGTTGTGAGTGGCATAATAATGTTGTGAGTGGTATAGAGATGTTGTGAGTGGTATACAGATGTTGTGAGGGGCATAGAGATGTTGTGAGTGGCATAGAGATGTTGTGAGTGGCATAGAGATGTTGCAAATTGCATAGAGATGTTGTGAGTGGCATAGAGACGTTGTGAGTGGTATAGAGATGTTTTGAGTGGCATAGAGATGTTGTGAATGGCATAGATATGTTGTGAGTGGCATAGAGATGTTGTGAGTAATATAGAGATGATGTGAGTGGTATAGATATGTTTTGAGTGGCATATACATGTTGTGAGTGGTATGGAGATGTTGTGAGTGGCATAGATATGTTGTGAGTGGCATTATAATGTTGTGAGTGGCAAAGAGATGTTGTGAGTGGTATAGAGATGTTGTGAGTGGCATGGAGATGTTGTGAGTGGCATAGAGGTGTTCTGAGTGGTATAGAGATGTTGTGAGTGGCCTGGAGATGTTGTGGGTGGTATAGAGATGTTGTGAATGGCATAGAGTTGTTGTGAGTGGTATAGAGATGTTGTGAGTGGCATAGAGATGTTGTGAGTGGCATAGAGATGTTGTGAGTAGCATAGAGATGATGTGAGTGGTATAGAGATGTTGTGAGTAGAATAGAGATGATGTGAGTGGCATAGAGATGTTGTGAGTGGCAAAGAGATGTTGTGAGTGGCCTAGAAATGTTGGGATTTGCATAGAGATCACGTGAGTGGAATAGAGATGTTGTGAGTGCTATAGAGATGTTGTGAGTGGTATCTAGATGTTTTGAGTGGCATAGATATGTTGTGAGTGGTATAGAGATATTGTGAGTGCCATAGAGATGTTGTGAGTGGCATAGAGATGTTGTAGTGGTATAGAGATGTTGTGAGTATTATAAAGATGTTGTGAGTGGCATAGAGATATCGTGAGTGGCATAGAGATAGTGTGAGTGCCATGGAGATGTTGTGAGTGGTATGGGGATGTTGTGAGTGACATAGAGATGTTGTGAGTGGCACAGAGATGTTGTTAGTGGCATAGAGATGTTGTGAGTGGCATAGAGATGTTGTGAGTCGCATAATAATGTTGTGAGTCGCATAGAGATGTTATGAGTGGTATGGAGATGTTGTGAGTGGCATAGAGATGTTGTGAGTGGCATACAGATGTTGTGAGTGGGATAGAGATGTTTTGAGTGGCATAGAGATGTTGTGAGTGGGAAAGGGATTTTGTGAGTGGCATAGAGATGTTGTGAGTGGCATAGAGATGTTGTGAGTGGCATAGAGATGTTGTGAGTGGCATAGAGATGTTGTGAGTGGCATAGAGAACTTGTGAGTAGAATAGAGATGTTGTGAGTAGCATAGAGATGTTGTGAGTAGGAAAGAGATGTTGTGAGTGGCATAGAGATGTTGCAAATGGCATAGAGATGTTGTGAGTGGCATAAAGATGTTATGTGTGGTAAAGAGATATTGTTAGTGGCATAGAAATGATGTGAGTGGCATAATAAGGTTGTGATTGGCATAGAGATGTTGTGAGTGGCATAGAGATGTTGTGAGTGGCATAGCGATGTTGTGAGTCGCATACAGATGTTATGAGTGGTATAGAGATATTGTGAGTGGCATAGAGATGTTGTGAGTGGCATAGAGATGTTATGAGTGGGATAGAGATGTTGTGAGTGGCATAGAGATGTTGTGAGTGGCAAAGAGATGTTGTCAGTGGCACAGAGATGTTGTGAGTGGGATAGAGATGTTGTGAGTGGCATAGAGATGTTGTGAGTGGGAAAGAGATTTTGTTAGTGGCATAGAGATGTTGTGAGTGGCATAGAGATGTTGTGAGTGGCATAGAGATGTTGTGAGTGGCATAGAGATGTTGTGAGTAACAAATAGATGTTGTGAGTGGAATAAGGATGTTGTGAATGACATAGTGATGTTGTGAGTGGCATAGAGATGTTGTGAGTGGCATATAAATGTTGTGAGTGGTATAGAGATGTTGTGAGTGGCATAGAGATGTTGTGAGTGGCATAAGAATGTTGTGAGTGGCATAGAGATGTTGTGAGTGGCATATAGATGTTGTGTGGGGCATAGAGATGTTGTGAGTGGCATAGAGATGTTTTGAGTGGCATAGAGATGTTGTGAGTGGCATAGAGAACTTGTGAGTAGAATAGAGATGTAGTGAGTGGCATAGAGATGTTGTGAGTGGCATAGAGATGTTGTGAGTGGCATAGAGATGTTGTGAGTGGCATAAGAATGTTGTGAGTGGCATAGAGATGTTGTGAGTGGCATATAGATGTTGTGTGGGGCATAGAGATGTTGTGAGTGGTATAGAGATGTTGTGAGTAGCATAGAGATGTTGTGAATGGCATAGAGATGTTGTGAGTGGCATAGAGATGTTGTGAGTGGTTTAGAGATGTTGTGAAAGGTATAGAGATGGTTTGAGTGGCATATACATGTTGTGAGTGGTATGGAGATGTTGTTCGTGGCATTGAGATGTTGTGACTGGCATAATAATCTTGTGAGTGGCATAGAGATGTTGTGAGTGATATAGAGATGTTGTGAGTGGCATGGAGATTTTGTGAGTGGCATAAAGAGGTTGTGAGTGGTATAGAGATGTTGTGAGTGGCCTAGACATGTTGTGAGTTGTATAGAGATGTTGTGAGTGGCATAGAGATGTTGTGAATGGTATAGAGATGTTGTGAGTGGCATGGAGATGTTGTGAGTGGCATAGAGATGTTGTGAGTGGCATAGAGATGTTGTGAGTGGTATAGAGATGTTGTGAGTGGTATAGAGATGTTGTGAGTGGCATGGAGATGTTGTGAGTGGCATAGAGATGTTGTGAGTGGCATAGAGATGTTGTGAGTGGTATAGAGATGTTGTGAGTGGTATAGAGATGTTGTGAGTGGCATAGAGATGTTATGAGTGGCATAGAGATGTTTTGGGTGGTAAACAGATGTTGTGATTGAGATAGAGATGTTGTGAGTGGAATAGAGATGTTCTGAGTGGTATAGAGATGTTGTGATTGGTATAGAGATGTTGTGAGTGGCATAGAGATGTTGTGAGTGGCATAGAGATGTTGTGAGTGGCATAGAGATGTTGTGAGTGGCATAGAGATGTTGTGAGTGGCATAGAGATGTTGTGAGTGGCATAGAGATGTTGTGAGTGGCATAGAGATATTGTGAGTGGTATAGAGATGTTGTGCGTGGCATAGAGATGTTGCAAATGGCATAGAGATGTTGTGAGTGGCATAGAGATGTTGTGTGTGGTAAAGAGATGTTGTTAGTGGCATAGAAATGTTGTGGGTGGCACAATAAGGTTAAGAGTGGCATAGAGATGTTGTGAGTGGCATAGAGATGTTGTGAGTGGCATAGAGATGCTGTTAGTGGCATAGAGGTATTGTGAGTGGTATAGAGATGTTGTGAGTGGCATAGACATGTTGTGAGTTGCATGATAATGTTGTGACTGGCATAGAGATGTTGTGAGTGGTATAGAGATGTTGTGAGTGGCATAGAGATGTTGTGAGTGGCAAAGAGATGTTGTGAATGGGATAGAGATGTTGTGGTTGGCATATAGATGTGAGTGGGAAAGAGATTTTGTGAGTGGCATATAGATGTTGTGAGTGGAATAGAGATGCTGTGAGTGCCATAGAGATGTTAACAGTGGCATAGAGATGTTGTGAGTAACATAGAGATGTTGTGAGTGGTATATAGATGCTGTGTGGGGCGTAGAGATGTTGTGAGTGGCATAGAGATGATGTGAGTGGTATAGAGATGTTGTGAGTGGCATAGAGATGTTTTTGATGGCATAGAGATGTTGTGAGTGGCATAGAGATGTTGTGAGTGGTATAGAGATATTGTGATTTGTATAGAGATGGTTTGAGTGGCATATACATGTTGTGAGTGGTATGGAGATGTTGTGAGTGGCATAGAGATGTTGTGAGTGGCATAATAATGCTGTGAGTGGCATAGAGTTGTTGTGAGTGGTATAAAGATGTTGTGAGTGGCATGGAGATGTTGTGAGTGGCATAAAGAGGTTGTGAGTGGTATATAGATGTTGTGAGTGGCCTAGAGATGTTGTGAGTGGTATAGAGATGTTGTGAGTGGCATAGAGATGTTGTGAATGGTACAGAGATGTTGTGAGTGGCATGGAGATGTTGTGAGTGTCATAGGGATGTTTTGAGTGGCATAGAGATGTTGTTTGTGGGATAGAGATGTTGTGAGTGGCATAGAGATGTTATGTGTGGTAAATAGATGTTGTTAGTGGCATAGAAATGATGTGAGTGGCATAATAAGGTTGTGAGTGGCATAGAGATGTTGTGAGTGGCATAGAGATGTTGTGAGTGGCATAGAGATGTTGTGAGTCGCATAATAATGTTGTGAGTTGCATAGAGATGTTATGAGTGGTATAGAGATGTTGTGAGTGGCATAGAGATGTTGTGAGTGGCATAGAGATGTTGTGAGTGGGATAGAGATGTTGTGAGTGGCATAGAGATGTTATGAGTGGTATAGAGATATTGTGAGTGGCATAGAGATGTTGTGAGTGGCATAATAATGTTGTGAGTTGCATAGAGATGTTGTGAGTGGCATAGAGATGTTGTGAGTCGCATAATAATGTTGTGAGTTGCATAGAGATGTTATGAGTGGTATAGAGATGTTGTGAGTGGCATAGAGATGTTGTGAGTGGCATAGAGATGTTGTGAGTGGGATAGAGATGTTGTGAGTTGCATAGAGATGTTGTGAGTGGCATAGAGATGTTGTGAGTGGCATAGAGATGTTGTGAGTAGGATAAAGATGTAGTGAGTGGCATAGAGATGTTGTGAGTGGGAAAGAGATTTTGTTAGTGGCATAGAGATGTTGTGAGTGGCATTGAGATATTCTGAGTGGCATAGAAATGTTGTGAGTGGCAAATAAATGTTGTGAGTGGAATAGATATGTTGTGAGTGGCATAGAGATGTTGTGAGTGGCATAATAATGTTGTGAGTGGCAAAGAGATGTTGTGAGTGGTATATAGATGTTGCGTGGGGCATAGAGATGTTGTGACTGGCATAGATATGTTGTGAGTGGTATAGAGATGTCGTGAGTGGCAAAGAGATGTTGTGAATGGCATAGAGATGTTGAGAGTGGCATAAAGATGTTGTGAGTGGTATACAGATGTTGTAAGTGGTATAGAGATGGTTTGAGTGGCATATACATGTTGTGAGTGGTATGGAGATGTTGTGAGTGGCATAGAGATGTTGTGAGTGGTATAGAGATGTTGTGAGTGGCATAGAGATGTTTTTAATGGCATAGAGATGTTGTGAGTTGCATAGAGATGTTGTGAGTGGTATAGAGATATTGTGAGTGGTATAGAGATGGTTTGAGTGGCATATACATGTTGTGAGTGGTATGGAGATGTTGTGAGTGTCATAGAGATGTTGTGAGTGGCATAATAATGCTGTGAGTGGCATAGAGTTTTTGTTAGTGGTATAAAGATGTTGTGAGTGGCATGGAGATGTTGTGAGTGGCATAAAGAGGTTGTGAGTGGTATATAGATGTTGTGAGTGGCCTAGAGATGTTGTGAGTGGTACAGAGATGCTGTGAGTGGCATAGAGATGTTGTGAATGGTACAGAGATGTTGTGAGTGGCATGGAGATGTTGTGAGTGGCATAGAGATGTTGTGAGTGGCATAGAGATGTTGTGAGTGGCATATAAATGTTGTGAGTGGTATAGAGATGTTGTGAGTGGCATAGAGATGTTGTGAGTGGCATAATAATGTTGTGAGTGGCATAGAGATGTTGTGAGTGGTATATAGATGTTGTGTGGGGCATAGATATGTTGTGACTGGCTTAGATATGTTGTGAGTTGTATAGAGATGTTGTGAGTGGCATAGAGATGTTGTGAATGGCATAGAGATGTTGTGAGTGGCATAGAGATGTTGTGAGTGGTATAGAGATGTTGTGAGTGGTATAGAGATGTTGTGAGTGGCATAGAGATGTTGTGAATGGCATAGAGATGTTGTGAGTGGCATAGAGATGTTGTGAGTGGTATAGAGATGTTGTGAGTGGTATAGAGATGGTTTGAGTGGTATATACATGTTGTGAGTGGTATGGAGATGTTGTAAGTGGCATTGAGATGTTGTGAGTGGCATAATAATCTTGTGAGTGGCATAGAGATGTTGTGAGTGGTATAGAGATGTTGTGAGTGGCATGGAGATATTGTGAGTGGCATAAAGAGGTTTTGAGTGGTATAGAGATGTTGTGAGTGGCCTAGAGATGTTGTGAGTTGTATAGAGATGTTGTGAGTGGCATAGAGATGTTGTGAATGGTATAGAGATGTTGTGAATGGCATGGAGATGTTGTGAGTGGCATAGAGATGTTGTGAGTGGCATAGAGATGTTGTGAGTGATATAGAGATGTTGTGAGTGGTATAGAGATGTTGTGAGTGGCATAGAGATATTGTGAGTGGCATAGAGATGTTGTGAGTGGCATAGAGATGTTGTGAGTGATATAGAGATGTTGTGAGTGGTATAGAGATGTTGTGAGTGGCATAGAGATATTGTGAGTGGCATAGAGATGTTGTGGGTGGCATACAGATGTTGTGATTGAGATAGAGATGTTGTGAGTGGAATAGAGATGTTCTGAGTGGTATAGAGATGTTGTGATTGGTATAGAGATGTTGTGAGTGGCATATAGATGTTGTGAGTGGCATAGAGATGTTGTGAGTGGCATAGATATGTCGTGAGTGGCATATAGATGTTGTGAGTGGTATAGAGATGTTGTGAGTGGCATAGAGATGTTGCAAATGGCATATAGATGTTGTGAGTGGCATAGAGATGTTGTGTGTGGTAAAGAGATGTTGTTAGTGGCATAGAAATGTTGTGAGTGGCATAATAAGGTTGTGAGTGGCATAGAGATGTTGTGAGTGGCATAGAGATGTTGTGAGTCGCATAATAATATTGTGAGTGGCATAGAGATGTTGTGAGTGGTATAGAGATGTTTTGAGTGGCATAGAGATGTTGTGAGTGGCATAGAGATGTTGTGAGTGGGATAGAGATGTTGTGAGTGGCATAGAGATGTGAGTGGGAAAGAGATTTTGTGAGTGGCATATAGATGTTGTGAGTGGCATAGAGATGTTGTGAGTGGCATAGAGATGTGAGTGGGAAAGAGATTTTGTGAGTGGCATATAGATGTTGTGAGTGGCATAGAGATGTTGTGAGTGGCATAGAGATGTAAATAGTGGCATAGAGATAATGTGAGTAACATAGAGATGTTGTGAGTTGTATATAGATGTTGTGTGGGGCATAGAGATGTTGTGAGTGGCATAGAGATGTTGTGAGTGGTATAGATATGTTGTGAGTGGCATAGAGATGTTTTTAATGGCATAGAGATGTTGTGAGAGGCATAGAGATGTTGTGAGTGGTATAGAGATGTTGTGAGTGGTATAGAGATGGTTTGAGTGGCATATACATGTTGTGAGTGGTATGGAGATGTTGTGAGTGGCATAGAGATGTTGTGAGTGGCATAATAATGTTGTGAGTGGCATCGAGATGTTGTGAGTGGCATAGAGATGTTGTGAGAGGCATAGAGATGTTGTGAGTGGTATAGAGATGTTATGAGTGGCACAGAGATGTTGTGAGTGGCATATAGATGTTGTGAGTGGCATAGAGATGTGAGTGGGAAAGAGATTTTGTGAGTGGCATAGAGAAGTTGAGAGTGGCATAGAGATGTTCTAAGTGGCATAGCGATGTTGTGAGTGCCATACAGATGTTGTGAGTGGCATAGAGATGTTGTGAGAGGCATAGAGATGTTGTGAGTGGTATAGAGATGTTATGAGTGGCACAGAGATGTTGTGAGTGGCATATAGATGTTGTGAGTGGCATAGAGATGTGAGTGGGAAAGAGATTTTGTGAGTGGCATAGAGAAGTTGAGAGTGGCATAGAGATGTTCTAAGTGGCATAGCGATGTTGTGAGTGCCATACAGATGTTGTGAGTGGCATAGAGATGTTGTGAGAGGCATAGAGATGTTGTGAGTGGTATAGAGATGTTATGAGTGGCACAGAGATGTTGTGAGTGGCATATAGATGTTGTGAGTGGCATAGAGATGTGAGTGGGAAAGAGATTTTGTGAGTGGCATAGAGAAGTTGAGAGTGGCATAGAGATGTTCTAAGTGGCATAGCGATGTTGTGAGTGCCATACAGATGTTGTGAGTGGCATAGAGATGTTGTGAGAGGCATAGAGATGTTGTGAGTGGTATAGAGATGTTATGAGTGGCACAGAGATGTTGTGAGTGGCATATAGATGTTGTGAGTGGCATAGAGATGTGAGTGGGAAAGAGATTTTGTGAGTGGCATAGAGAAGTTGAGAGTGGCATAGAGATGTTCTAAGTGGCATAGCGATGTTGTGAGTGCCATACAGATGTTGTGAGTGGCATAGAGATGTTGTGAGAGGCATAGAGATGTTGTGAGTGGTATAGAGATGTTATGAGTGGCACAGAGATGTTGTGAGTGGCATATAGATGTTGTGAGTGGCATAGAGATGTGAGTGGGAAAGAGATTTTGTGAGTGGCATAGAGAAGTTGAGAGTGGCATAGAGATGTTCTAAGTGGCATAGCGATGTTGTGAGTGCCATACAGATGTTGTGAGTGGCATAGAGATGTTGTGAGAGGCATAGAGATGTTGTGAGTGGTATAGAGATGTTATGAGTGGCACAGAGATGTTGTGAGTGGCATATAGATGTTGTGAGTGGCATAGAGATGTGAGTGGGAAAGAGATTTTGTGAGTGGCATAGAGAAGTTGAGAGTGGCATAGAGATGTTCTAAGTGGCATAGCGATGTTGTGAGTGCCATACAGATGTTGTGAGTGGCATAGAGATGTTGTGAGAGGCATAGAGATGTTGTGAGTGGTATAGAGATGTTATGAGTGGCACAGAGATGTTGTGAGTGGCATATAGATGTTGTGAGTGGCATAGAGATGTGAGTGGGAAAGAGATTTTGTGAGTGGCATATAGATGTTGTGAGTGGCATAGAGATGTTGTGAGTGGGATAGAGATGTTGTGAGTGGCATAGAGATGTGAGTGGGAAAGAGATTTTGTGAGTGGCATATAGATGTTGTGAGTGGCATAGAGATGTTGTGAGTGGCATAGAGATGTAAATAGTGGAATAGAGATGTTGTGAGTAACAAAGATATGCTGTGAGTGGAATAGGGATGTTGTGAGTGGCATAGAGATGTTGTGAGTGGCATAGAGATGTTGTGAGTGGCATATATATGTTGTGAGTGGTAAAGAGATGTTGTGAGTGGCATAGAGATGTTGTGAGTGGCAAAATAATGTTGTGAGTGGAATAGAGATGTTGTGAGTGGTATATAGATGTTGTGTGGGGCATATAGATGTTGTGAGTGGCATAGAGATGTTGTGAGTGGTATAGAGATGTTGCGAGTGGCATAGAGATGTTGTGAATGGCATAGAGATGTTGTGAGTGGCATAGAGATGTTGTGAGTGGTATAGAGATGTGGTGAGTGGTATAGAGATGGTTTGAGTGGCATATACATGTTGTGAGTGGTATAGAGAGGTTGTGAGTGGTATAGAGATGATGTGAGTGGCATAGAGATGTTGCAAGTGGCATAGAGATGTTGTGAGGAGCATAGAGATGTTGTGAGTGGCGTAGAGAGGTTGTGAGTGGTATAGAGATGATGTGAGTGGCATAGAGATGTTGCAAGTGGCATAGAGATGTTGTGAGGAGCATAGAGATGTTGTGAGTGGCGTAGAGAGGTTGTGAGTGGTATAGAGATGATGTGAGTGGCATAGAGATGTTGCAAGTGGCATAGAGATGTTGTGAGGAGCATAGAGATGTTGTGAGTGGCGTAGAGAGGTTGTGAGTGGTATAGAGATGATGTGAGTGGCATAGAGATGTTGCAAGTGGCATAGAGATGTTGTGAGGAGCATAGAGATGTTGTGAGTGGCGTAGAGAGGTTGTGAGTGGTATAGAGATGATGTGAGTGGCATAGAGATGTTGCAAGTGGCATAGAGATGTTGTGAGGAGCATAGAGATGTTGTGAGTGGCGTAGAGAGGTTGTGAGTGGTATAGAGATGATGTGAGTGGCATAGAGATGTTGCAAGTGGCATAGAGATGTTGTGAGGAGCATAGAGATGTTGTGAGTGGCGTAGAGAGGTTGTGAGTGGTATAGAGATGATGTGAGTGGCATAGAGATGTTGCAAGTGGCATAGAGATGTTGTGAGGAGCATAGAGATGTTGTGAGTGGCGTAGAGAGGTTGTGAGTGGTATAGAGATGATGTGAGTGGCATAGAGATGTTGCAAGTGGCATAGAGATGTTGTGAGGAGCATAGAGATGTTGTGAGTGGCGTAGAGAGGTTGTGAGTGGTATAGAGATGATGTGAGTGGCATAGAGATGTTGCAAGTGGCATAGAGATGTTGTGAGGAGCATAGAGATGTTGTGAGTGGCGTAGAGAGGTTGTGAGTGGTATAGAGATGATGTGAGTGGCATAGAGATGTTGTGAGTGGCATAGAGATGTTGTGAGTGGCATAGAGATGTTGTGAGTGGTATAGAGATGTTGTGAGTGGTATAGAGATGTTGTGAGTGGCATAGAGATGTTGTGAGTGGCATAGAGATGTTTTGGGTGGCATAGAGATGTTGTGATTGAGATAGAGATGTTGTGAGTGGAACAGAGATGTTGTGAGTGGTTTAGAGATGTTGTGATGGGTATAGAGATGTTGTGAGTGGCATGGAGATGTTGTGAGTGGCATGAAGATGTTGTAAGTGGCATAGAGATGTTGTGAGTGGCATAGAGATGTTGTGAGTGGTATAGAGATGTTGTGAGTGGCATAGAGATGTTGCAAATGGCATAGAGATGTTGTGAGTGGCATAGAGGTGTTTTGAGTGGTAAAGAGATGTTGTTAGTGGCATAGAAATGTTGTCAGTGGAATAATAATGTTGTGAGTGGCATAGAGATGTTCTGAGTGGCATAGAGATGTTGTGAGTGGCATAGAGATGGTGTTAGTGGCATAGAGATATTGTGAGTGGTATAGAGATGTTGTGAGTGGCATAGAGATGTTGTGAGTCACATAATAATGTTGTGAGTGGCATAGAGATGTTGTGAGTGGTATAGAGATGTTGTGAGTGGCATAGAGATGTTCTGAGTGGCATTGAGATGTTGTGAGTGGGATAGAGATGTTGTCAGTGGCATAGAGAGGTTGTGAGTGGGAAAGAGATTTTGTGAGTGGCATAGTGATGTTGTGAGTGGCATAGAGATGTTGTGAGTGGCATAGAGATGTTGTGAGTGGCATTGAGATGTTGTGAGTAACATAGAGATGTTGTGAGTGGAATAGGGATGTTGTGAGTGGTATAGAGATGTTGTGAGTGGCATAGAGATGTTGTGAGTGGCATAATAATGTTGTGTGTGGCATAGAGATGTTGTGAGTGGTACATAGATGTTGTGTGGGGCGTAGAGATGTTGTGAGTGGCATAGAGATGTTGTGAGTGGTATAGAGATGTTGCGAGTGGCATAGAGATGTTGTGAATGGCATAGAGATGTTGTGAGTGGCATAGAGATGTTGTGAGTGGTCTAGAGATGTTGGGAGTGGTATAGAGATGTTGTGAGTGCCATAGAGATGTTGTGAGTGGTAAAGAGATGTTGTTTGTCGCATAGAACTGTTGTCAGTGGCATAATTATGTTGTGAGTGGCATAGAGATGTTGTGAGTGGCATAGAGATGTAAGTGGTATAGAGATGTTGTTAGTGGCAAAGAGATATTGTGAGTGGTATAGAGATGTTGTGAGT
>SZWC01009458.1:3947-15947 GCA_023375785.1 Penium margaritaceum
TAGATATAGATATAGATATAGATATAGATATAGATATAGATGTAGATATAGATATAGATATAGATATAAATATAGATATAGATATAGATATAGATATAGATATAGATATATATAGAGATATACATATAGATATAGATATACATATAGATATAGATATAGATTTAGATTTAGATATAGATATAGATATAGATATAGATATAGATATAGATATAGTGGTCGCAGTATATGAATTGGACATTTGTAATCTAGATATCATGATCGCCCCCACATCTGGGGGCTTCACGGGGTGAGAACTATCTTTCGGCGGATGGCACCCCGTCCCAGAGCTGCCCTGTGGTCGCGATGGAAACAACCCCCTGCTGCCTGTTGGTGACGCGGCCCTCGCTGACGTGGATGGGAAGGGGCGGGCGTGCGGTGGGGCCTACGGGGGTCAGCAAAGAAGGGGCGCGTGACGCCGGCTGCAACTCCGCGCCGCGGCAGGGAAGGCCACGGCACGTCCAACCGACCCGGCTGGACCGTCACGGAACCCCTTCGCCAACGCTTGCCAGGTTAGGTCCGGATGAACCGAAATGCCGCCCTACGGGATTGAGCCACAGCCATAGATATAGATATAGATATAGCTATAGCTATAGAGTAGATATAGATGTGTATGTAGATGTAGATGTAAATAAAGATGTAGATGAAGATAAAGATGTACATGTAGATTTAGATGTAGATGCGGATGTAGATCTAGATGTATATGTAGTTATGGATATAGATGTGGAGGTGGATATGGATACGGATGTATGTATGGATAAAGATACAGGTTTAGATATAGGTAAAGATATATGTACAGATATAAATATAGATATACATAAAGGTATTTCTATAAGTATAGATATAGATCTTGATATAAATATAGAGATTGGTACATGTTTATGTGGTTGTATGATAAGATATAGTTATGGATATAGTTTTTTGTGTACATGTATTGCATTCTGAATATAAATGTTTGTTCATTGTGAAAATTATATTGTTACTCATAAATTTATTTTCTTGGTATCTTCACATGCAATGTATCGATGAGAATTAGTTTAAGCTGAAGAATTCGGTCCAAATGATGAAATTTCTATACTTTCATATCAGGAATTGAAGTCCGATCCTACTTGATCCCTCGTGTGTGGTTTTTTCAAGGAATGGTTCTTGTCTCCGTTGTGCTGAAGTGGTTCTTCGATCTATGTTGTACGTTTTCGGTCGAGGCTTCTTTGTACTTGAGGTGGTGAAGTGGGACCCGCTTGAGGACATAGACGCCCGACCGGCGTCACCAGAAGCGAGGAACTCCCGACGAGGGGTGCGTTTTGCGTCCCCCCACCCGCCCCCCCCCCCCCCCCCCCCCCCCCCCCCTCCCTCCCTCCCCTCCTGAAAACCCCTGACCCCAGTCCCTCAGTCCGTCCCTCCTCACCCTCTTCCGTCCCGTGCACGTGGGCTCCTTCCCACCGATCCCAAAATCGGCTGGCTTCCAGATGGGAATGAAATCTGATTCATTTGAGGGCCCGTACCTCCAAAGGTCCTTTCCGAAGAAGGAGATTCGAATCGAAACAAGCCTCATTTTTAAAGTGCTCAAAATGTCCTTCTTTAAATAATTTCACAGATCACACAGGACAATCTCCCATTTTGCAGCTACATTTATGTTTGACCATCCCGTCCGTCGATGAGATTCCGCTTTTGTAGGGGTCTAGCAAAGGAAACTACTAACAGAACTTTGAGAAGAAGAATCATTTCCATTTGTATGTTGACTGTGAAACTGCATGGATTCAACGGTATTCGGAAAGAATTCTTACGGTGTTGGTGTCACAGATTGAAGTACCGAAAGGCAGGAGTTCGCAGCTGCAACGCAACAAAATTAACATGAGTTTTGAAATATAAACGCCGGCGCACTATTCTGACTTGCTTTGTTCTCTCCACGATCCGATCATCCGAGGTTCAAGCAGAAAACCATTTGGATTATGGAAAACTCAACCACCGGGCCCCAACAATTACAGGGTTAAAGAAACGATGCTAAAAATGACTACTGGAAGTTTCATGTAACAAAGATCTTGTTCAAGGCAAACAGTGACTCACAATGGAGCCCATCCTATCGTGAGCTAACCAGCGCATAAAGCGCATCCGCTCCGTCCAAGACCTGCTGCTCATACGTATGACATCATGTCCATGTAAGGGCGGTAGAGAGTTGCCCAAAATAGCATGATTTAAAGGACAGAAGTAGGAAGATATGCGGGCGTCCACTAACAATAAGAGCAAAAGAACAGCCTGTTATAATGGAAGGTAGAATCATGCACTTACCCATTCCGCAAGCACATACTGAAAAAGCCTACCTTGCTGTTGAATAATAAACCTTCCTCATCCAACGGTTCAAACAGAAAAACTAGGCTCCCGCCTCGCCTCACTATGCTCAATCAGCGGCATGCTACGCTCGTCGACCAAAGCAAGGCCAAGTAAGTAGACCCCCCTCGTGATTCAAACTCCAATGCAACGATTTCAAGGGATCAATTACCCATTCATTTTTGACACAAACCATAGTATGATGTAGGGTTTTCTATGTTTGACGTGCGCAAACCCTTAAGCGTAAAACCCTTCATCATACTAGACTTTGCGTGCCAAGAGAAAAGGCAGTAGTCGTGCCCTCGTGATAGAAAACGTCACTTCTTTTGTTTTATACACAAAAACCCTCGAGTTGACTTCAAAAACCTTGATCAAACCAGACCCAACATTACATTTGAGGTTTTAAATTTTTACTTTTGAATGGGACATTGCAAGGCACTTCGGTAGCAGAGCCGACCAGGTTCCCTTTCGATTCATGGGGAGTTTTGGACCACCAAAACACAACTACGCAACCCCCCACCCTCAAACATTCACAAACCCCTCAAAGTAAAGATTTAAGAATGTTTTTAAGAATCTCAATGTCAACATGTCAGCGTTGCATTACAAGCAACTTTACCAAGCAATACATTCTTGCTATTCATGGGTAGTACTTCAGTCTTCTCAAGGCAAAAGAGTATGGGAGTTATTAAATCCTTCACAATACATGAAGTGTTGCATTCTCAAAAATCATTGGATGAGTCATACACAATTTCAAGCATTGTGTCATGTATACATTAACTACATGTTGTGCATGAAAACGTTTTTTCATCACGAATATATGAACAGCATTTGATCTCAACTACATCTTTCTCTTCTCCACCATTTTAAGCCCATCAATCAAAATTGGTATCTTTCCATAAAACAAGTAATGAATATGCCAATGCAATTTTTTAGGAAAAGAAAATTCAATTCATGATATATTCATCTTAATGGTCATAACCAGAAAACTTATGCTAAAACCTTTCATTTAACACCCATGTCAGTTGAAGAAGAAAACAACACTTTCATGAGTGAGACAAAATACTTCAAAGGAATCCATCAACGATACAAGAGTAGACAACATTTCACCCAAAGTTGATCTAATAACATGCAAATGTATAAAATGTAGATCATTAATGGACAATATAAATACAAAAACTTAACCTTCTCTTCCTTCGGCATGGGAATTGTGTGATCTCTCCATCGATCTCAATGTATAACAAGTACGACTACTACATGAAACAAAGTAATTTGTTCCTCTTTCATGATGAAACACACAAGGTGAAAAACGATATGAAGGCGAGAATAATTTTTCACTAATCATTTAATTGCATTCCACCACGTTCTGAAGGATCTACAAACTTCTCAAGCAATAACATTCATCTTTGGTCCTCATCTTGTTCATCCAAAATTACTTTAAGGTAAAAAAACAAGTTGATATAGTCGTATAGTGCACATGAATGAATATGATCTTGAATTCCAACATTCTTCGGACAACTTAGCTAAAACAAATTACATATGATAACATACAAACAATTTTAAATGCCCGTCTATACATTGTTTTAATTTTGATCCCTGGTCCCTTCTCATATTCTTTTAGGAAAATCTCACCTAAATTATGAATTCAACCTCATTATATTTTACACTACGCGAAAGCAAGGTGGTTCACATTAGAAATGGCGCTTGTCATTTTTCATAAGAGTGGGGTAAGTTAGGTGTTTTTGAGAAGAAACCATTATACATCATTTTCCAATGTGCCCAAAACTCAGTAATGTGTATACAAATGGCAAGTTCAAGAAAATGAGGCTTGGTTGAGTCGTTTGGGTTTTGGGTTGTTCGCGTGATGCGACGCCATGTTCCGATTCGTTGCCTCCAGAAGTCCCTACTTGGTTCAACGCGGGGCTTTGAAACCAAATCTGGGGTTCGCGAGGTTTGTCGAAGTCACTCAAAAGAACTTTTTGTAGTCTTCAAACATCAAGGATTGTCAAGAATATGTTCCCATGAGTTTTCAAAAGTGACCTAAAAGTGTTCATTAACGCGCGAGGATTCCAAGGTATTCCGTACCATTCCCCCAAAAAAGGAAAATGTGCTACAACTAAGTCGCGATGTAGTTCAATGGCAAAAAAACAAGAATAAGGTTGATTTTGGGTTAAATCCCTATGTATGTGAATAGTTTAACACTTCTCCCCCCCCTTGTATCTGCGATGTCCCAATGCGTTACCACTACGCGGTCGTAGTCGAGTTCTGTAGTCGTATAAATGAAAATCGATGTCTAAGAGTTGGCGGTACGGCACCCAACTATTTTGCACCACAACTTAGTCCTTCCACTTGATCAGATACTGATCTACGCCTCCTCCTCCTTCGTGATGAAGGATTTCCTCAACTTCGTACTCGTGGTCGCCATTTGTGGTCATGGGTAGCGGAGCACATGCCACGCATCCATGCAAATATTTTACATGATTGACGTAGTGTCAAAGTTTGCTGATGTGGAAGACCAGGTGGATCTACATGTTCTCAAGTAGTCAGAGTTTTGCAAAGAATGGAGTGCGCTCTCTAAGATGTCAAGAGGCCCTCACCACCAGGGATTGAGCTTCGGATTGCTCAATTTGTACAGTGTGTCACTCATGGAGTTGAAAACAACCTCTTGCACCGCTCTTGAACTCCTTTAGTTGTTGATGTTTATCCGCTTTCCGCTTCATAACTGCTTGCGTCTTTGCAAAAGCTTGATGAGCTTCCTCCCATATTGTCCAGCATTCTTGCCGATGAGTATCAACGGCGAGGATTGTCCTTTTGGTCTGTAAATCCATTGGAGTGGTTGGTTTTTATTTTTAAACCACTTTTAACAGTGTTTTCCCTGTTGTGACGGATGTTGATGAATCATATGCAAACTCGGCTACTAACAACTTGACTGCCGAGTTAGTGCCCTGCGGTTTGCATAGAATTGAAGCAGTTGCTCGAGTGTTTGGTCGGTTTGCTTGGTTTGTCCATCAGTTTGTGCATGGAGCGTCATTGAACATTGAAGTCGACTGCCATACAATTGCATCAAATCTTGCCAAAACTAGTTGGTGAACCACACATCTCAATCGCTCGTGATTGATGGTGGAATCCCATGTAGTAGGATGCTTTGGGAAAGGAAGAGGCGCACTTCTCCTTTGGCGGTTACATCCAGGGTGGTTGGATTAAAGTGTGCCATCATCAAAAACCTGTTGAAAATGCCAATTATAGCATTGAATATCTCTTGTGTGACATGTAAACCGGTCACACAATCCATGGAGATGACGGTCCACAGTTTTTTTGGTATCGGTAGTGGTTGTTGTAGTCCGAGGGGTTTGGTGCGTCGACTCTTGTGTCGCAAACAAAGGTCGCAGCTTTTATAAGAGGTTGCAATGTCCCAATCTTGTCCCACCAATAGTGCTTTGCAAGCTTCTTTAGTGTCGTGTTGGCTCCAAAGTAACCTCCTTGTACGGTGTCATTGCGTTTTTCAAGAACCATGCATTTTAGCTGCTTGACTTCGAAGACAACATTTTGACTCTTTTGCTTTATAGGCTAATAAGAGCCTGCAAAGTGGAAATTTAATGTGTCGTAGGCATGGTGGTCCTCTTAGCCACGTGCGAATAGTTTTTCCATGTATGGGTCGGCATTTAGCTGTAGTACATTGACCTCCAAAAACTCCAGCGGGCAGCTCAACACGTTTTCATGATTTGTCTTCCTTTGCTGTTCCTTCATTTTAAAGTCAAAGAGAGACTTAAGGAACTCCATCCATTGAGTTTGTCTATAGATGAGGTTGAGTTGCGTTTCCAGGTACTTTAGGGAGTGATGATCCGTTCAAACCACACACTTGCAACACTCAAAATAACAGCGCAGGGTTTTGAAGGCATCAACAACTACGAGTATTTCTTTCACGTGGACAGATTAGTTGAGCTTCTTCCTATGAAGCGTCAGCGACATGTACGCAATGGGTTGTTTTTCTTCCGTTGTTGTTTGAGAGAGGACGGTTAAGATTGCTAGATCGGAGGCATTCGTGGCCATGACATAGTCGGCCGTCGGATTGCCAATCGGAGGGTTGGCGACGAGGTCAAAGCTTTATGTAAAGACGTACACACTTCTCATTTGCTATCTCCCCAATTTCACTCGCAATTTTTGCATGTGAGGCCGGAAGGAAGTGCTCAAACGCGGGCATAATCCATCGCAAACCTTTGATAACACTTGCAAAACACAAGAAAGACTTGTACGTTGCATAGTTTTGTTCAAGTTGGCCTATCCACCAATGCGGATATCTTATTTTTGTCCATGGATATCCGACCACCGCGGATTACGTGACCATGAAACTCAATCAATCATTGACCAAAGTCACATTTTGATAGTTCCCCGTAGATTTTCTCCCTTTGATGGACCTTGAGCACCTGTTAAAGACGTCGTTGATGATCCTCTAGGGTCCGACTTTACACGTGGATTTCTTCAAGGTATAACACAACAAAATCCTCAAGGTATGGGTGAAATGTGTCTTTCATTGCTACCATGCACTTTGTGGGTGTGTCTATGAGTCAAAACGACATACCCCTTTGAATTCTTTTACAAGCACAGCAAAATCATGTGTGAAGTTCAAAAGCTTTGATGTCAATAAGGCTAATGAGGCCAATGAGGCTGATGCGTTAGCTATTGCAGCTGATTTGCTGCTTGTGTTGCCCTTATCAACTATGAGGCCCCTCTCATCACATACATTTTTGCCACATCAAGTGAGATCATTGCAGCTGAGGGTTGTTACCTCTTTTCCATTACTGTTTTCATTGTTCTATTGTTTCCAGCAACCATATTGTTGCTTGTTGCACGTAGGCTAGATTTTGGCTACTACACAAGCAGTAGGAAGATCTACTGCCCATCGTGTACCATGTAGATAGCGCTGATATTCAAGTCGTCTTCAGGATTATGCTGGTACAAGAAATCTGGCACGTGGATCACCTTGCAGTCGCTCATTGGGCACAATCTCTAGATAGCTACATCATTTAGATCTTTTATGTATAGTTATAATGAATCCTCCATTTGATGGATTCAAAATCATCCGTCAACGTATTCTCCTTTACAAGCTCCAAGTCCATGCTTTAAACCTAGATTTTTCACCAGTTGATCGGATGCAAAGCTATGAGATGCCCCTCCATCAAGTAACATCGACAAAGTTTTTCTACTTTTACAATCCCTTGGTTGTAATTTCAATAGCATCGTTTGCTGGTCATCCTTATATCCCACGTCAGATTTTTGGATCTCATGTACCCCCGAAGATAAAAAAATTAGGCGATCGTAGCTGTTTGGGTGGATGTTTGTTTGGCAGATGTTTTTGGTGGGGGTAAAAGTTTAACCCCCTTCTCCTACCCTTGGTCGTTCCTAGACTCTTTTCCTCCTTTTTTCTTTTTTTGCTACTTCCCCCTCTTCTAGCTTCCCCTCGCATGCTTTCTTGCAATGTGCCCACTTGTTTCGCAATTGTAGCATGTCAATTGATCTTTTTTTGGCTCAATGGCATCAACTTCCATCAAGGCCAAGTTCTATGCATTCTATAACTGATGCTTGCTACTCTACTGCGAATGATACCTTAGGGTCCAGCCATAGGATTTGTTGAACTTTGAGTTGATTTCTGTAGAGTCAATACATTCAAATGATGCCATGATCCGCGACAAACTGTTGCTCATGTCGTAAATCGCGAATGCTCTCCATTTATCTTGCTTGAGGCCCTTGTGAAAACAAAGTTCATCCTTCACGAGGCTACGGCCAATGATGATTTTGCAAGACCACTACGTGTACATTACCATGATGCAAAGCTTCTTTAGTCGTTGCACATGGTTGTAAACCTCTGTTTTATTTTTCAGCTTGTCGAAGCAAGCAACGAGTGCCTGGGTGAATTCGCGCATGTTGGATAAGGGAGTTATTGATAATCCTAAGGTGAACTTGCTTGAGAGATTCTACGCCTGGTGCCTATGATGCGGTAGCCGTTGGATCAGCGCCTTAAGCTGCCTGCTTCCGTTAGATGACCATGACATCGACCCACCAACTTCAAGCCCTGTCCTACAAAAGCGAGGCTATGAGGTTCATCTTCTGTTCACTGGAGTGAACCCAAGCAGCAGTGAAGTATACCTCTAAACTCCTCAGCAAGTTCTTTATCGTCGATCTCTTGCCATTGGCTGGATCAAGCGGTCCTAGACAAATAGAGAACTTGCTGATGTGGAGCCCATATTTGTTCTTGTGATTTCTAGGCACGGATTTCAACGGCGTATTGGTACAGATATTTGAAACGCTTCCATGGCACTAGCCTGTTAGTTAGCTTTATGATCTTATCTAGTGTCATTGATGGAATTGTATTTGTCGGTGGTGCAGGTGGAATTGGCATGTCAGGCATGCCAAACTCCGCACTGGTCACGCTTGTTGAGGTGTGAGCAATTAGTTACTCATCTTAGTCAATGAGGTTGAATTGCCTTTGCAAAGTGCCCTCGACCATCACTACTGTCTTTGCCGGTTTTGGCTGCTATCGCAAGGTGCCCTCGCTCCGTGCGCAGACTTTGTCGAAAGGTTAGCAAAACTCTTGTCGGTGTAAACGCTCTTGAAGACACGTGCGAATCTCAGATTAATGTAAAAACTAGTCTTGTGCCCCGCCCAGGCTAATACGCTCTCATTCAAAATGCTACACTGGGCAGAAACGAGGTGGTTCACAGTTGGAAATGGGGCTTGTCAATTTTCACAATAGTGGGGTTAGTTGGGTATTATTGAGAAGTGGAAAGTATACTTTGTTGTCCTAAGTTTAAAACTCGCCAACGTACATACAAGTGGTGAGGGCAAAAAAATGAGGCTTGGTTGAGCTGTTTGGGTTTTTCACGTTTCGTGTGACGCAACACCTTGTTCCAATTCTCTGGCTCGAGAAGTCCCTTGTGGGCTCAAAAAGGGGGGCTTCAAGACCAAACTTTGGTCTTGCAAGGTTTGTTGAAGTTGCTTGAAAGAACGTCATTATCAACCTTGAATCATCGAGGATCGTCGAGAGTACATTTCGGCGAGTTTCTGAAAGTGATGTGAAATTAGCTGTAAATGTGTGAGGATTCTATGGTATTCCGGAGAATTCCCTCCCAGCGTAGAAAAACGTGCCGCAACTAAGTTGCCAACTAGGTCGAGGGCGACGGAACAAAAATTAGGCTACTTCTAGGTTTGAGCCCTCTGTATGCGAATGGTATAACATCATCCATGTGTTTTCATTTCTCTTTCTCTTTAAGGGTAATACAATTTGTTAAAAGGATTTTTCTAAAGACTTTGTGTATCAAATTGTATCCTGTAATACGTGAAACAATAGTTTTAAAACATATGTTAAAAAATCATAAAAGATGCAATATTTGACGTGCTGTAGTGCCATGTGCGTGAATTAGAGGAATCCATGTAATGGAAACCAAACCACAAATAATGCAAAGACAATGAATCAAAAATGAATCCCATTGCAGATAAAATCCACTGAATAAAGAAAATACTATCAAGGCATGTATGCATTAGTTTTCACCTCTTCATAGTAAACATACACAAACCAACCCATTTCATCACAAGAAACTCCAAAACAAGAACAATGTTTAAGAATAAGGTAATACTTCATTAAGATGTTTATGAAGACATAATGAATCATGAAAATTCAAAAAACATTGTTATGAAATGATGTTTATAAATTAAAATTAAAGCATAGTGAGCACAATGTTTGAACCCATTACACATAGTTCATATTTCTGCTTCACGTCCAACTCACATGCATGAAGGGGGATGGCCAAAGGTGGCACGCTAATCAAAGAAGGCATTTTTTTGCAAGAAAAAAACCTACCTTGTCAGTATTACCCTTTTCAACTCCACCACCCGCATTTTCATTGTCGGTTAGTATTGATGTCGAAAGTTCAAATCATGGTTTTTTGTTGAAAGAATACAAATTCCCACCTAGATAACTATATGAGCTAAACCAATGGCCAAAAGTGGAAAACACATAGAAAGGATTAGTAAAACTACACAAGAATAGGAAAACAGATGATTTCATCAACTTTGAAAACATTAAGTGATCAAAGGGTGAAAGGATTTATCGTATGTGTTACCATTGGAATATTGCAAACATTACATTCTTAAAAGTTAGACCAAGTTTTAATTAATCTAAAACGTTCATATTTGTTATCCAAAGAGAATGAATGTGTAAGACAACATTTGTATGCCAAGTCATGTACCTTGTTATCTTCGTTCAAGGTTGGCCATTCAATTCACACACAAAAATTATTTTCGATTGGTTTTTTTGTGATGCCGTAACTTGTAGGGTCCATTTTACAACAAAGGGTTAAACCCAAAAGTCATGCCCTCGATATATTTGTTCAAGGAGAGGGGGAATGGTCGCCTCAAACATATTGGCTAAAACAAAGCGTGCACAAGCGTTGGCAGTCATCATAGGGCATGGTTGAAAACATCCTTTCTAAAACTCTATAATTCCATGTGGAATGGCCACATGGAAAGAATACCCTAGTGTTGGACACATACTAGAGGAGTGCCTCAATGGACTTTCCATTGCGACACCCCTTTTGCAACTTTTTTGGCCAAAGGATTCTTTTGGTCTAGAGTCAAACTAGACTCTAGACCGTTGGTGTTTTTCTTGGTGTTGAATCATTTCACGTCAACCCCGAGTTCTTCGGAATGAGAAAGGATTTGAATGCCATCAAAAAATGTCTTGTACGCTACATTTGTCCTCCCTTATTTCATTCAAAACATATTTTTTCCACGTTCATGGAGAACCAACCACATGAGTGTGGTTTTTATTTATGTGCTTGTTTTTGCCCAGCATCTTATGTTTATCATTTTATCAGTTGGCTTGTACCTGTTGAGATAAGAATAGTTTAGATCAAGAGGTTAAAGTTAACTCAATGCGGGGCACAATACATAGGCAGGCTCTTGGTCCAACGGATAGGAGTGCGCCATTCCAACGGATCTGGCGCGAATGCAGAATGTCCTAACGTCACTCTAGCCGTTGAGCTCTATGGGTAAATCCGATCCGGGGACAACACATGCCACGCCCCACAGTCTTCAACTACTACAAATTCTAACTACTTTAACATGACAACGGAAGCTAAGATGTCGAGTGGCATCGAGCATCTCAAATGAACATGAGCCTACGCACTTCCCTTTTAGCTTGTTCAACATCACGACATAAGCGTAAAAGGTGGTGCAAGATGTGTGAGATGCGAGGCCTCGCATGGTGCACGACTGCGTCAGTGTTCATCCGACGCCTGTCGTTGGATGCGTCAAGTGGAGTGTGCGGAGCGCATGACCACAAAGGCCGGCGTGGCTTGTAGTGTGAAGTGTGGAACACGAACAGGAGAGTCTCCAACCAAGGAGGAAATGATAGGGGGGCAACGCCACCCTGACGGAGATGGAGATCTGCAACCCACAGAAAAGGATGCACGGAGAGAGGAGTAAACCAGGCCACATGCCATGTGCGCGGGCACATGACATGTGGCAAAGAAGACAGGGCAGCCAAAGGAGCAGGAGGAGAAGGTGGTGGAGGAGGAGGAGGGGAAGGTGGAGGAGGTAGAGGAGGTGGGGGAGGTGGAGAAGAAGGTGGAGGAGGTGGAGGAGGTG
>SZWC01009458.1:21076-36788 GCA_023375785.1 Penium margaritaceum
GGTGAGAACAGCTCACCCGAGCCACCAGCCGCCAGCCGCCACCAAGTAGGGGCGCACACCGGCAGGGTGGCCACGCAAGGCGCGACGCGGGCCAAGCGTCGAGCGGGAGGGGGCAGCGCCAACGCGCGCCACGGGGGAAAGGGCCGTGCCGACACGTGCCGCGGGGTAAAGGCCAAAAGCGCACGCGGAAGCGGCGCGAGCGCCGGGAACGCCGGTAACGCCGGAAATGTCGCAAAAGGTCCAAGACGCCGCAAAAACACCCGTGACGCTACCGTATAGCCACAAACGCAGGGTCGGCAACCAAAAGCGCCACGCGCCGGTAAAGGAGGGTCAACGAGGTAAAGGAGTTTGCGTCACACAAAGAGGCGGAAGCGAAATCTGGATCGATGTTAGCTGGCTTGATGCCATGTTGAGATAAGAATAGTTTAGATCAAGAGGTTGAAGTTAACTCAATGCGGGGCACAATACATAGGCAGGCTCTTGGTCCAACGGATAGGAGTGCGCCATTCCAACGGATCTGGCGCGAATGCAGAATGTCCTAACGTCACTCTAGCCGTTGAGCTCTATGGGTAAATCCGATCCGGGGACAACACATGCCACGCCCCACAGTCTTCAACTACTACAAATTGTAACTACTTTAACAGTACCAATATGATCCATGTATAATCTTTATACAGTATCCACATATGTTGGTATCTTTCTCAAAGACCCATCATACATGTTTATCAATGCAACGGGGAATGAGTCTTAAGAAGTACATTGTGAAACCTCTCTTGTCAATTTAGAAGACCAAATGTAGGATACATTTTTAAACATTCTTTTTAGTACAATTTAAGCAATTTGTTGAGATAGTTCAACCTACTTTGCAAAGAGCATATATTTTTATCATATAATCAGTCATCCCGACAAAAACTACATGGTTCAAGCCTACAATACTAATGTATTTCGTACATGATCTCTTCCAAGGGATTGTTACCAAGGTGGGACCTTATTGCACCATTGATCATCGTGCAATCCTTGATTGAGATATGAGTCCTCTTTCTTTGCAACCACGTGCTTCTCACCACTTGTAGGTTTAAACAGCCTCTTTCAAAAGCTATGGGTTGACTGGTTGAACTCAACCAAGCTCCACTAAGCCAATGCATCTTGTATGATTACTTTTTTTTAGGCTTGGAGACATCTAAAGCCCTTGGACAAGGTTGTTAAGCACACGTGTTCTCCATTTCAATTATTTTAGTCATCTTTGAAGGAGGAGCTTATGGTTGGCTGGAACGCATAGTATTTGTCAAATTACAACATTGGACAAGACATACATCGGGCGTAGTTGATCTTGGTCTAGAATATCATACCCTCATTAATGTTGAATATGGATACATTATGCGGCCGCTTACGTCCGTTCAGCTGCATATCGCTTTTAACTAGGTAGGCAGAGAAAACTATCCTTAACGACCGTGGATAGTATCCTTGAACAAAATGTTCATGAAATGGTGTTCACCGAATGGGTGTACCATGACCACAATCAATGCAATACAAGTTCGAATAAGACATTGTGAATTATGTGTGACGATGAGCAAACACGTATGAATCACATTTGGAACTAGACTTTTAGAATCACAAAACGTCTAGTTCTAAAATCTGTCTCCTTTCATGTGGTTTCATTATATGGCTCTATTTGCAAAAACCATAGTCCATTGTCCTTCTTTATGGATCCCTTTTAGCAATTTTTGATTCCCTTTGATAGATACAAAAATAATTATTTTGTGAAAAGGGTAATTCAGGAAAGGAGCCATAAGATTACGGCGTTGAATGTGTCTACCAAGTTGTCACAATTTGTTGCTTAGATGTCTTCTATCGTGAAAATAACATTCTTCCACCAAATAGATTACAACCATAATACTTACCCAAAGCACTTGTAGGGGTTATCAACCTCATCAAAGACATCCAATAAACAACCATTTTTGTGGGTACCTCTCTACTGACATCCAGGAGCATATTGCACTTGCATTCGACGGTGTACATCACTTGAACCATGTCCAAAATATCGGGAGTTTAATTTCTTGGCCTTGTGGGTCAACAAAGCACGGTTCCACTCTACGTCATCACCATGTTCTCTTTTAGAGATTGATGTTCTTCCAAAACAAAACATTTATTCTTTGTTTTTCACATCGCTATAGCAAGTACGGTTGTACACCAAGGCTTAGGCAAGATTGCAATGTATCTGCATGATTTCCCAATATGCACTCAAAATTGAGCTTCTTTTAGAACATCAACAAAATATTGATGTTTTCAACGAAGATTGACGTAGAAAACTCATGTGACATGTCACTATGCACTCAGAATTGAGCCTCTCGTAAAACATCAAGAAACAATTTTCAAAACAATTATTCACAAGGCCCATCTTTAAGAATTCATTTACATCAATGTTTGGCCATGACGTGCGGGAAACTATTCTTTTCCATGTTTACCACGACTAGTTATGTGGTAAATTGCACCACCAAGATATGGGTGAAGAAAAATGGCAACCATGAAGCAATAAACTTACCGTACTGCTAAATGAAAGGTGGGGGCTTTTCAATCATAGTTACAAAGTAAAGTGTGTTTCAGCCATGATATTTATGCACAAATAGAAAATGTGCTGGTTGATTTCCACACAAACCCAAAATAATTTGTACATTGTCTCTCTTCAACCCCAGAAGAGCATGGTTACGATGCCTCAAATTCAAATGACCAAAGTATACCTCCTCATGCACCTCGCTCGTAGCGTGAAGGGGATGGACTACATGCCACGTGGACTTTTTGCTCTCATGCAAGCGGCCTGCCCAAGGCTGAGGTTGCGAGCTACTCAGCCTTGAAAACGGAGATCCGTGCGGTCAAGGCCGTGCGGTCGACCATCTGTGAGGAGTTGAATGCGATGCACTTGAGATTGAAAGAGGACAGAACCGCAGCCAGACCCCAATTTCACACAAATACAAAATAAACGATACTTAAGAAGTGAAAAACGATATCTAAAAAACCTTTTAATTGGCAGTATGGTATTGGTTGTCGATATGGTCATGAGCTGAGTTCATGCTTAATCATACATCATTAATACACTACTAAATCAGTTAACTCAATGATTGTTTGTTCATGTTTCTTGGAATTTGTGTGAAATGTTTTCGTCCAATGTACACCCTCTTACTTGTGTACGTGACGTTAAACTCGGAAAAATGGAAACATATCAGAACATGTTTGATTCGTTTGATTACTTTTCTGGTTTATGCGTATTTTGCATAAGAGTCAGATTTACTCATGGAACATAGATTGTGCTTCTTGTTTTACACAGTTCTCAACTATAACAACATATCATTTATGTTTTAATCTGATTAGGTTCTATTCCCAATGGTAACTTATGTTCTTCTTGACCAATTCTCTTAAAAAACCAAGGTGACACGCACTACCACATGTGCATGTTTAATACACGTGTCATTTCATGCTCTTGTATTTACTAGCGGATATGCGTTTTCTTGACATGTGATTGAATGAGCAGGTGACGGCGTGGCCTGTTGAAGGGGAAGGGGGGAGGTAGGAGAGGGTAGAAGGCGAGTGTATCCAACATCATCTTACCAAAAGGCTGAAATGTTCACATGTGGATTCAAGAAATAGAACATTCCTCGGATTGATGGTGGTCCCCCATTTTATCCCGTGCTTAAAGTTCTAGGATTCCTTTGACTCATCAAGTTAATACAATGGGTTATCCACCATTGGATGCACTAGAAAAATTAAATAATTCAGTAACCAGAGACATTGTCACTTCTTTCTATAATCGGCATTTCCGCCTTCTCTCAAAAATAGATCCGAATTGTTTTGAATTTGGCCAAGCATTGTCGCTTCGTGGTCACTCAAGTACTCAACGATTTGGGAAGTAGTGGTAGTGATTGGTGACATCCCCCCTCCCCACAAAAATGTGTATTAGTTGAGTGTGCGTAACAATGTACGGTGCAATTCATGGAAATAAAATACACATGAACACACATGCACGTCTAGATCTGGAACTTTCTAATAATCAACCTTGTTCATTATTGATTATGTGCGTAATTAGACTTGTTGTTGGTCCTATGCTTCCTCAAATGATTGTTGCATCCACTCGCACCTTACAGGGGAAGGTCCACTGAATCATCCACCGTATTAGCACATGTAGTGTACAAAGCAAGTGTATTCACATCTTTATAACATCCAAAGAAATAAATTTGAGAGCTTTTATGTTTTTCACAATGTTTACCAACGGATGTTAAAGTTTCATAAACTTGTTTTTCGGGACATTGAGATGTAGTCCATTGAACTCGAAGAATCGTCCAATAGTCACGTCGGTCAAAACTGGGGGTACAAAGTTCCGATAGGAGGAATTCACCAACCTAAATTAGCCAACCACATTTCAAGACCCACTAATTTGATTGAAGGGCACACATATCCTAGACAAGATGAGGGGGTTGAAGGACTCTTTGACCCGATATCCCACTTCATGAACACATAGAGTATTAAAAGCGAGTTCATTACTAAGTGTTGATCAAATGGTAGGTCATCAACGATCGACCATGGACTTCAGTTTAGATGTTTTAGAGTCATCAACGAAGATCCATCAGTGGTGGCGAACTCATCGTTGCACATTCAGAAGAAAGGTAAAACTTAATCGGTAACAAAGATTAGCAATCTTGGAGCCACACAAATGTTTTTGGGCTGGAATGTTTGAACAATTGATAACCAAAGGACTAGATGAATGACTTATGAAAAAGTTTATCTGGGGGAACATGATGTAGAAACCAAGCATAATGTCAGAATTTTCCAACGGAGTTGGCAACGACTAGATGGATTTCTTATGCAATACTTTATCTATAAGACTCTATCTGCAATGCAATGCAAAAATGTTGATGCTCCAACTCATACAAGAGGTTAAGAAAAACATTGACCACTTGTCTTAAGATTGTTTTTCTGTGCAAATCAACAGCTAATAGAAGATCGACCATGGCCCCACTAATAGTGCGTGTGAAGACTCACCATGGACCGACTATCGCTAAAAGAGAAGTCGTGGTCCATTGCCATTGTAAGAAAAATGCACCAGCAATTACCCATGCTTCCGTTCAGAAATAAAGGAAGCTCATACCGATCACCGTCAAAACGTTAAGACACCATGAATGTCACTTCCTCTAACTTCGTGACACAAATTCCAAGGATGCCAGATATTCACTTGTATTCATTATGTAACGGATTTGATGGAATCCTTACTCGACTAGGCCAAAACCGCGGTACTTGGGGGTCTCCGACCTTCAAGCCATCCTGTCTCATTGCCCACGGTCCTTGGTGACTCCACTCAAGCTACATGGCTCCTTCAACCCGTTGGCGTGGCACTTCCACGCTACACTCTCCCCCACTATGAGTGAGAGCCGCCTCAGCTTCTTCAGTAATCCCAACGTGGGATTCGAGCCCTGGGGCTCTGATACCAATGTAACGGATTTGACGGAACCCTTACCCGACTAGGCCAAAACTTCGGTGCTTTAGGGTCTCTGACCATCAAGGTATCTCGTCTCATCGGCCAGAGTCATAGGTGACCCCGCTCGAGCCACATGACTCCTTCGACAGGTCGGCATGGCACTGCCACGCTACACATTCTATTTGTGAATTACAACTTATAGAGTTGAAAAACCATCTTTCCAAGACGCTCCATCAAACCTAACAAAAAGAGGGCAGGTTTGTAGGCTTAATAACTTATAGTACAAACCATGAGAAAATTATTGGTATACTCACTATGTTGATAAGGAATTCACCTCACTCTTTCCTCCATATGGTGTGTATGTTCAAAAGATGTTTGTGAGTGCATGAATTTTGGGTGATTGGTACTAAACGTTGAGATTTGCTAGTCTCACTGGCTGGGTTCTCCCAATAAATGCTTGGAAAATCCTATATGTGCTTGTTCTCATATTTCAAGTTCATGTCCTTAGAACAGAAGAATTCTACTCGTTTGCAACTTGTGACCCTTCTGTAGTGAATGGCACTTCAACTGCTCGGTAATCCTTTTGATGGTACAGTGACCCTTCATTTTGTAAAAAACCCTTCAGCTTGCCTCGAGGGTTATGCAACCACCCAGGCCGTTAGGCAACCACCTAGGAGGTTATACAACTACCAAGGTTGTTATGAAATCCCTTGCAACCTTCTAGCTAGGAGCATCCAAGGGGGGCTACCTTAGAATTACACAAAGGCCATCAAATCATTCTATCATACATGCCTTTAGTTTTAAACACAAGCAGCCAACCATGAAGAATTCAAAGTTCACTCCAAGCCCATGAGTCCAACTCTCCAAGTGCTACCTCCAGCACTTACACTTGTACAACGTACAACATACATTTCCACTTGGTTTCCTTGATTAGAAGGCATCTAGGGTGGATGCTCTATGTTGCAGCCACATCCAAAACCTGCGAATAGCACTTGGTGCACTCCGGAACTTGTATACTTACAACACCTACTACTGATACACACCTAGCTTCTATAATTAGTGTGAGTCAGCTGTCTGGACTCAGTTCTTACACAAACTTCTCAATATGTGATGAATGGATATGAGAATGTGCTAACTAACGGTGTGTGGCAAATCATGTGTACAAAGTGTGCTTTCACCAATCAATGTTCCAGTTTCTTAACAACTAATGCATAAACCTCTGGCAAGAAACCATAGACCAAGACGTAATCTCAACTATGTCCTATTTTGTTTGTGGAAATGTATGAGATTGTCATAGTATCCTATAAGTGCAAGAGTGAAAAATGGTGTTACACGTTTTCTACCAAAACATATGGTTTTCACAGAATGGCGGGTGAACTCATGTCACCAACAGTAGTTCGTGCATTTTCATCTACCAATATCCTTAAAAAAATTCACTCATTCATTTATTAAAAACTAAAAGTGTTGCCTTCAAATTTTACTCATGTTTGGCATTCTATTGATCTTTGTCAACTTCATGACGCAAAAATTGTCTTCTTTGAACACCGCATTGCTGTGCTTCAAATTGTAAAGGACCTACAGAAGAGACCCTTTGTCCTTTTTATGTGTCCACAACGTCCATTATAGACCGACCCAGTCTCTTGAAGTTACTTGGATGTACACTAAAGTGCCTTTTATCATTAGTACTGGTCGGGTACCACAATTTGTATCCACTAATAATTGAGTGCCACAGTTTTAATGGTGTTTTCTTTCATTGCTTTTTCAAGGGTATCATCCTTAATACATTCAATCATAGATGGATGTTTGAACCAACCATGAACAACAATTTTTAGAACTTTTGAAGGGCATTGATGTAACTAGTATACACAGGATACCAGTACCGTGATCTATGCCCTTTATGATTAGAGACATAGAGCTAATACACGAGGGATGTGCACCATCTCATGCCATAGTCATGACACGGGCTTCTTTTTCATATGCTCATACTTGCCTTTGAAATTTGTACTGCAATGAGACGCGTGACTGTTGTCAAGCACGTCGTACACCCACGAAACCAATTGTTCGGAGAAATGGTAACAATTTTCTATTCAAAATGTCAACATTTAACATCAGCTTGATCGAGTGTCACAGAAATTGTTTTCATTTCTTCGCAAAAGTTGTCCATAACTTGATGTTGTGATTAACGCACCAAGAGGGAGTGGATACATTCTTGCGTGCATCATGGGAATTTTCCATACATGTCATGTACCTGATTTCACGTTAATAAGGTGTAATGGCATGACTTGCACAGGTTGATCCATTGAAAAGAGGATTTTCTTTGAATATTGCTCATACCTATTGATTTTTGTATATTCACGCAAGTTGTGCATGTTTCAGGACAGTTATTGAAGTTATTAGAGTTTTGAACTATGTTCCATCTATGGATACAGAGAATTCCGTCCACCATCAACATGGTCTAAGCTTGAGAAAACCATCCTCGTAACACATGTGCTTCATCCACTATAAAAGTTCTTGTGCTTCATTCAAAAGTACCTTCCCATACCATTATCGACATGAGAAAAAATCAGATATTGAAATGGCCTTCAATATTAATGACAAGAGATAGCACTCCATTTTCCCATGACATCAGAGCAGGGTCCTTGTTAACATAGTTGTGTACAATTGTTTCTCAATGTACCCACTAGTTCTCTTTAAAATTTTGGGCAGTATGATCATCCACTAGTTTTTTGAGATTCTGAGACATTGAGCAATGTGTTTTCACATTTAAGCTAGTAGCCTCAGCATTCTTTCTTCTACAACCACCTCAAGCATGTGTCGTCTGACTCAATAGTATGATGTAAGGCAGCTATTCATTGCAATATGGTGCAATGAACACCCATATAGTGGGTGGAAACAACATTTATGACATGTGAAACATCATAGACACTGACATGGCCATTCCCTCGAGTCCGTAATTCTTTCAACACCCATATCAATTGTGCACTTGACACCCATCCAAAGGTTCACCCATAGGTGACATAAATAATGTTGTTGGTGTTGTGACAACTATGTGTTTAACACTCATGTAAATTCTATGACAGTCTTTTCCATTTCTATTGTATTTGAAGAGCAACTAGCACTTGTTGTGTGAGCAGCCCTCGTATGGATGTTTCAACCATCGTGTGAGTGTGGATTGCACTTGGCACTTTCTTGTTGAAAATGGATATCTCCTCCATCCGCCATCCAATCGCTGATCCAACGACATTGTTGAGACACCTACACCCTCTTCTTGCTAGACTCCAAGTTTCAGGCCAATCCAACAGCTCAATTTGGAGAGATGGCCAAAAGAAAAAAATGACATAGTCTATGCCACAACTTGGTAACCGTGGCATACTTGGTGCTATTGGATTGTCATGGCAAGAAAGGATAAGTGAGGCGGTGACGTAGGGTAGCCGGTGTAACTTCAAGAATGGGCAACCGTCGATCAAAGCCGATGGTTGAGGAGCAGGCACTGGACCTACCAGCAAACGAAAGCATCGACTGGCGGAGCCAATTTGACGAAGCAAATGCTGGATCGACGGTAGCTTGAATGATCTCACAGATCCAACTGCCGTCGTCTGTCGATCCTTCTCAGAACCACAGGGTCTGTATCCCCGACCATCGTTCTGTGTCCCCGACATTAAGTGGAGTCCGCAGGGTCGACACACTGCCAACACAAGACACAAGCAAGGCGGACACCCACCTGATCAGTTCTCTAGCACCCCACCTACACAGTAGCTCACAGACTAGTACTTAGCAGCACAGACATCCATTTGTAGACAACTTTGTGTGTAGTGCTATGTTTGGAGTGTTCAGCATAGCGTTGGAAAGCTCAGGAGACGTAGTGTATATATCTGGAGGTTCTAAATCCTACACCAAGTGTATTTCTTGGCCTAAGGTGGCGGCCGTATGGTTTTGTATTGTGATGGAGTTTATGAAGTTAATTGAGTTTTCTTTGCATTGCTTTGAGTTGAGCAATGCTTCCTTGGTTCAAGTTAACCTATGAGGCTGATCCTGTTTCCAACATTTCTTTCTCGTTCAACCAAAACCCACAAACAAAGTATTGTTCAGGCATCCGTGGTGTAATTTATGCTTATTTAGGTACCCAATCGGAACTTGCATTGGGGACCCATAATACCTCGTAGTTTGAGCAGTGCATTCAACACTAGTGTCACAAATGCATTCAAAATTTGTGGCACAAGTGCAACCAACACTTTTACCGGTGGTGTGTTTCACATCGGCAAACAATTTGCAAGCAACAAAAGTGCCAATGATGGTAATGCAATGAGACTATGTCAATGATGTGCTTGCTACTTGTATCAAAATGTAATTAGTAATTGTTTCATGCGTTCTGCACATTCATATTCATTGCAACAAGTAAACAAGTCATTGGACGGGAGCACCATGTTCGTTGCCTTTGATACTTTCTATCAAGAATGTGTCTCAATGTAAATCACCATTCCAGTTTTACAACACGGTTTACGTCACTACATCAATTTGATGCAAATCAAAGTTCTTCAACGTATATATGAACCGTATTGAGCCATGTCGGGGCCTTTCAACTGTCACCCCTCGTAAGAGGTTACTTCAAATTTTTGTATTGTCGATGCTCAACGTCCAACATTGAAGCATTTTTAAGTGAATTTCACAGAATACCTGTCCTTGAAGGGAGCTGTGTTGCTAGACTAAGTCGATGCCCAATCTAGATGGCATGAAATGTACCAACGATTGGCCGAGTAGCAGCTCTCAAGGGGAGGCCGATGGGAGGTATGTTAAGTCTGGACCATGTATAAAAACCTTAAAAAACATTTAAGTGAATTCCGTTCATGGCATGGAAATTGATCAACTATCATCCCTTTTTAGTGAAGTTTAAACATCATGTAGAAACCTGTCAGAATTCTATTTCTCCGTTTGAATCCTCTAAAGCTTTCAATTGGAGCATCAGATTTGTATAGCGTGACCAAAGACTTCAATCGCTTTTTACAGCCGTGAATCCACGTCAAACAAAGCCAAACTCCAATTTCAACTAAGGGAATGGTCCTCGTCTCTACTGCAATCGGCACCAAGAAACACATTTAAGAATCTTCAGAGCGTAGTCTACACTTCAAACTAGTTTCATTGCTTCCAAATGGTACCAAGCAATGAACTTGCCCTTCAATTTGTATGCAATAAACAGTGTAGAAATCTGCTAAGTAGGTAACGTCAAAATGCAGAAGCTCTCCATGTTTTAATTGCGAGTGGGTTGAGGAATGGCCTCGGACTTTGCCGAGTCCCCTCTTCTTACGGGTCATACCCGAATCGCGTTGTCATAGAGCAAAACCGACATTTTGAAGTTACGCATGACTTTTGTGTTTACAGTTATGATTATCTTGACGATTCTGTCCGTTGTGTTTCCCACTTCATTTCGTGCTCCTTTTCCTTTCTTCAAGAGCCTGTTTGAGTATATTTTATTCAATGAATATGAAGTAAACGATGGACTAAGGGTACGGTAAAAACCTCTCACCTACTATGGCGAGGTTTTAACACATTTCCACGCCGGCGAAATGTGGTATGGGGGCAAAAGTTCGATTTTCCTTGTCTTGTCTTAGGTAATCAAAACAAGCCCCTAGTGGTTGGTTGTCCCTTTCCAACCTCCACATGGTTCTTATGATTGACCATGCCAACTGGCATAGTCAAACCCTTTCTATGAAATATTTTAAAACGTAAAATATTTCATCTCTACACTCCTCCCCCCTTAGGACCAAATCGTCCCAATTTGCTGTGTTGCTTGGAGAGAGTAGTGACCTGCACACTTCAAAGAAAAATTCCAATGGATTAGCAGATGAAGACCCTGTTTTATTGATTTCCACTTTCAAAACCTTTTTGGCTTCACGACGAGGTCTTTATGGCACGCACTCTCAGCCGCATAATAGGTATGGCCTCGCTTCCTCCCCTTTTTGTAAGGAGCGTCCTCGCGACATGTGTTCAGGAGTCCCCGTAACACAGTGCACGGCATAGTGCCATAACCTCCTCAAGGGTTGTGTGCCAGGGTGGTTCCTTTGAGGGCACGTTGTTTTGAATGGGCAGTCAGTTCCTCACAGTACTCGGCTACAGCCGCCTTCGGCATCCACGATTCTGGTTCCCACAAGTTGTGTTCAGGTCCACAACCGGCCCAATGCACAAGGCACTCCTTGACCACTCGTGCGTCGAGTGTACGCTCACGGTGTTGGAGGATGCGGAGCACCTTGCATTGGCCGTCCACGGCCAGGACAGCAGGCGAAGGCGGCTGAACAGACCCATCTGCTTTGTATGGTGTAAGTAGACTTACATGGAACACATTATGAATTCGCATTGCAGATTGCAGGTCCAACCGGTATGCCATTAGTCCTACTGCGTGCGTGATCACAAACGGTCCGAGCCACTTCGGCAACATCTTACGCGCACCTGGTGTCTTCAGCCGTAAGTTCTTTGTGCTCAAAAGCACTCGGTCGCCAACTGAGAACTTGACCTCATGTTGGTTTTTGTCAGCATAGGCCTTTTGGCGTCTTCGAGCAGCGTATACGTGTGCTTTTGCATCGCGCCAAAGTACGTCCATTCTTTAGACAAAGGCCTGGGCGGAGGGAACGTGATCATTGCCCCCCCCCCCCGCACTTCACCATAGAAGCGGGTACCACGAGATGCCGACCATGGATGAGGAAGAAGGGAGTATAGCTTGTCGACTCGCTTACCCCATTGTCGATAGCAAACTCTGCAGGAGCAAGGAAGTAATCCCAATCCTCCGTCATCGAGTCGATGTACATGCGCAACACCTGTTCTAGTGTACGGTTCATGCGCTCTGTCTGTCTGTTTGTCTGCGGGTGGAATGCAGTTGACATCTTCACTCGTGTTCTATATCACTCATTGAGTGACTGCCAAAAGCGGCTTGCAAATTGAGGGTCATGGTCCCAGATGATCTCCAGCGGGATGCCGTGGTACTTCACAATGCCGTCGTAGACGAGGCGTGCTGTTTCCTCTATAGTGATCGGTGACGTTTTGGGCATGAAGTGCGCCATGCAGGTAGCACGATTGATCACCACAAAGATGGCATCATGATCCTTTGTTGTTTGTGGAAGGCCAGTAATGAAATCCATAGCTACAGACTCCCATGGAGTGTTTGGTAGCTCCAGGAGCTGGAGTAGCCCCCCTGGTGCCTTGTTCCTTGCTTTGTTTTGGAGGCATATGTCACAAACCGCACAGTACTCCCGTACATCATTACTCCACCCCGGCCACCAGTAACTCTCAGCGAGCGCATAGCTTGACTTCTTTGGGCCCACGTGCCCAGCTGTTGGAGGGTTATGAAACTCGAACAGTATCTGCTCAAGTAGTTTTTCCGCGTGTGGAACCACCACTTGTTCACCGTGCCAGTAGAGGTCATGTTGCTCAATGTTCCGTGAATCCTGAAACCATGGATCGACGGTGTAGCCCATTCGAATCCGGTTCTTGAAAGGGCTCACTCCCACTAGTGGCCTTGGGGCTGGGTGGAGTGGGTTTGCATGTCGAGTTGAAGATTTTGCCACTATGGCAAAGTTACATGTTGACGAGTTATTGCTTCTCACCATGATTGCCACACAAACAGGGTTTCGGCTCAACAGGTCTACCACATTGATTTGACCGGGTCGATATTGCCATGTGAACGAGAAGCGACTCAAGTATTCACTCCAACGCACTTGACGTCAATACAAGTTGGGCTGTGTTTGGAAGTATATCAGGAGGTTGTGATCGGTAACCACAATGATCTCCTCCTCTTCTCCTTCCAAGTAACAACGCCAAACCTTGAATGCATGCACAACGGCAAGAAGTTCTTATTCTCTCTCGTACACCACTGGTGTAGCGTGTCTCTGCATCGGAAAGCTTTCAACTCTCGTACACCACTGGGTGGCTGTCCTGCACGAGCACTGCTCCAATGCCAACGATCGACGCATCACACCTTACTTCCCATGATTTCTTTGGGTCTGGCAGGGCTAGCATAGGCGCAGATGCCAGCATTTCCTTCGCCTTGTTGAAGGCTGTCTCACATTTGTCTGTCCAACTCCATTGTGTTGTCTTCTGTGCGAGGACTGTGAGCTCGCTAACCAAGGAAGAGTATCCCATCATGAAGCGCCTTGAGTAGTTTGACAGGTCAAGAAATGATCGTAGCTGACCCACATTCGTGAGACGGGGCCATTCTTTTACGGCTTGTACCTTATGCGGGTCCACTCAGATGCAATGTCCGCTCACGATGTGATCGAGGTACTCAAGTTCCTTTTGCGCAAACTTGCACTTGCTCATCTTTGCAAAGAACTTGTTGTCCCAGAGGATTTCTAGTACCTCTTGCAAGTGCCTTCTGTGCTCTTCTTCTATCTTTGAGAAGACCAAGATGTCATAGAGATACACCAACACGGACTTCCCGAGTTGATTATGAAACACGCTGTTCATCAGAGCTTGGAAAGTTGGAGGTGCGTTGGTCAACCAAAAAGAGAGCACTCGGAATTGGTAATGTCCCAAGTACGTATAGAACGCTGTTTTGGGTACATCCTCCTCTATGATGCGGGTCTGATGGTAACCTTGAGAAAGATCGAGCGATGTGAAGATCCTTGCTCCCTGAAGTTGGTCAAAAAGGTCCTCAATTCGCGGTAGTGGATATCGGTTCTTCACCGTAAGTTTGTTTAATGCGCGATAATCTACGCACATGCGCAGACCTCCATCCTTCTTACTCACAAAGAAGATCGGTGCGCCAAAGGGAGACGAGCTTGGCTCAATCTACCCTTTGTGTAGATACTCCTTGATTTGTGTCTTTGCTTCTTTCCTCTCAGCGGGGCTGAGCCGGTACCTTGCCCGAAATGGAGGCGTGGCACCAGGCTCGAGTGGTATGGTATGACCCACCTTCCGTGCCGGAGGTAGGTCGTCTGGCGGGTCCTCGAATACATCTTGAAAGTTGGAAACGACATCTGCCACACCTTCCGGGAGGTCCTGTCTTGGTTCTTCTTCCTCGGTTCTCCGTAAATTGGCCAAGACACACTGAGAACCTTGTCGCAGCCTTCGCATTCAGTGATTCCCTTGCAGTGGCTTCCTCCTCAGCACGGTGCAGTGCGACGGCAATCTCTCCATGAAGCTTCTTATTCTCTTCTGATAGCTTTTGACTGGTGACGTAGCCGCTGCTGACTTACAACTGCAATGCAGCCACGGTTTTCTCGTGACTGTGCGCCATTGCTCCCATGATCCCGACGACGATGTTGTACTCTTGTGAACTGAGTTGTGTTTTGAGTATTGCAACATCTTCCTCGACTTTGAGTAGGCAAACGGCGTTGAGAAAAGCACGGTGAATGCTTGGGGAGCCTGCAAGACCAAAGCTGCGTAGGGATTCTTCATCACCTGTGCGATAAGTGCTGGCGCTCTTCAGTTCACCTGTGGTAGTGCCCAAGGAGCTGGGCACCTCAGAATCTTGCCCAGCATCTTCGACACGAAGGCGCTGGTCAAAGGGTGGCTCACCCTCGTTCCCATTGCCATCATCCTCAAAATGCACGCGGCGTCTCCCAACTGGTCCAAGGACGTGCGTGGGCCTGTGGCAGGCGTCTGCATCGGCCTCTTGATCATCTTCCTCTGACTGAGGTTCCATGTCTTCATCGTCTGATATCTCAGCGACTTCAAGCTCGAGAGTGGTGTCGGAATTCTCCTCCTCTGGCATGTCATTAGGTTCTTCATTGTTGGCCATCATCCCCTTTTCCGAGGCATCCTCGTCAGCTCCGTCCTGGAGGTTGACATTCTCAGAAGCATGAATATCGTCGCCTGGAGTTGCGTCCGGAATAGACTCATGAATCGCCTCAGCCGGTTCTGCCTCAACCTCCTCGGTGGGGCTCTTGGCACCTTTGTTGGTGTCGAAGATCAAGTGCTCGTGGACATCTTCGACCATGAGCGTATACGGTGGACGACGCAGAGGTGGTTCGTGAGGCACGAAGGTTTCCTCACGTCTCCGTTCCCCGTTTCCCAAATCTTGGGGACGTCATGGATTTTGAAGGGGAGTTTTGGTTCCCTCCCGCAAAGCATGGAGAATCAAACCTCGTTGCTCAGTCCCACGCTTGGGTGAACCCATCGGAGGCAGGCCGCCAAGAAGGGTTGACAATCCGGTTGCCCTCGTTGCCATGGCAGAAGCAATAACTTCTGACAAGAAAGCGTGACGTTGGAGGGGAGTGGAATGATAGCTCTCTCTCTCTCTCTCTCTCTCTCTCTCTCTTT
>SZWC01009458.1:65476-78031 GCA_023375785.1 Penium margaritaceum
GGAGTCTGCGGATAGACAACCAAAAAATCCATGGTACATGCTGGTAAACTTCCAGGAAGAGAAGATAATGGAGGAGCAGTATACACAAGTAATGAAGCGTATAAAAGTGGGCTGATTTACCATACCTCAAGTTGGTTTTTACCTTCCCCCCTTGTTTTGGGTCCCAAAAAAGGTGGTTGTAACCCAAATCTATGAGTTCACAAGTTTTTCTGTTGTCAAAGCTTGAAGTGTACAAAAAAAACATCAGCTTTGTTTTTTATGCAATGGCGTGAAGTCATGATGTGCAAGGCATGCGTAGCAATTTTGCGCCAAAGGCGTGCCTTGCTATCTTGAACTTGCTCACTCGCCCCATTCCTCATCTTCTCTCACTCTCACTGGCAAGGAGGACAAGCGAGGGTAAGGGCTCAAGGCCATGAGCGTTGCCCTCAATGTCCTCATGGACTCCTACCGACCAATCCAGCCATCAACTCAATCAGCGGTTGGTGGCTGGTGGGTGGCCTGTCAGTTACTTGATCGACCGCGGGCCGTTTCTCTGGCCCGCAGATAGCTAGCTGGTAGCCAGCAATTTGCTGGCCAGCAGCCAGCCCTCGCTTTATTGGGGGGTGGTTGCAAATTACCCTCTCACTTTTGCAAGGTGGGAGGGCCAAACCCGGCCTCCACTTGTACAGTTCTCCCCACTGGTTATGAATTGTCCCGGTTCATGAAAGTCAAGCAGGAGTGCTAGATTATGAAGTGCCAAAATTGTGAAAACAAAATGAACAATTTCAATAACCTGCTAAACACAAACACATGCACGTAACTTTAACTTTAGCTCCAATCTACAGCTTAGTACGGCTAGCAACCTCGTCCTTTTGAGACAAATCGTTTATGCAACAACCGTGTTAGACATCTCCAACATCCACTGATTGTCCTTCTGTGAATGCAACCTAGTGGGAATGATTTTCACCATTTTAACATTATGGTGGTTCTCCCTGTAACATATGCAAGTGTGCAAGCTACACCCTCACTCTAGTACTCGTTGGACACCCCACTGGACAAACAATACTTAGCCTCCCATGACTTATGTTCACGTCCACAACCGGCCCAATGAATGAGATTTAGCCTTGTTAGATTGGCCACTTTGATGCGTCCGGCCCACTATTCCCACTCACATAAAAATTGGCATAGGTATTCACTCCAATGTGCCTGTCATCTTGAGAGTTTGGCTCTATTTGGAAGGATACCAATGGGTTGTGGTCGGTCACGTCCGTCATGCTCCCTTCAGCACCTTTGAGTAGTAATGCCATGAGTTGAAAGCGTGTACTACAACAAGGATCTCCTCATCACCTGTCGTGTACCGTGTCACCATAGGAATGAGCTCAAGCTCTCATATGGAAGTGGGTGACAATTTTGCATGAGGACTGCTACAGGTCCTACTGCGCACACATCATAGCACACCTTCCACGGTTGTGATAGGTCTAGAAGAGATAAGAGGAGCATTATGAGAATAGTTTCTCTGAATGTGAGAGAAACGAGATTGTAGTCAATCTTCCATTTCCAACTAATGTCCTTTTGCATAAGCCTGGTTGGCAAAGCTACCAAGGTTGAATACCCTTGCATTAATCAGTTCACAAGGTTGAAGAAAGACCGAACCTGTCCAAGATTATGAGAATAGTTTCTCTGAATGTGAGAGAAACGAGATTGTAGTCAATCTTCCATTTCCAACTAATGTCCTTTTGCATAAGCCTGGTTGGCGAAGCTACCAAGGTTGAATACCCTTGCATTAATCAGTTCACAAGGTTGAAGAAAGACCGAACCTGTCCAAGATTCTTGGGGCGTGTCCAATCCACGATGGCTTGCACCTTTCATGGGTTGATAGAAAAACCGTCCTTCTTGACTATGTGTCTGAGGTATTCGAGCTTTTCTCATGCAAACTCACACTTTTTCACTTTCACGTTGAACTTTTTCCCCCAAAGGATTGTGAAAACTTTGTGCAAGTTTTCTGTGTGCCCTTCTATCAGTTTGGAGCAAAATTCACTGTTGTCTAGATACACCAATACAATCTCACCAAGTTGCTTAGTAAACATTCGGTTCATTTCTTCTTGGACGGTTGACAGGCTGTTTGTGAGCCTGAATCATAGAATCAAAATTGAGAACTTCTCCAATTTGTCTAAAACGTTGTGTTGGTCACATCATCTTCCATGAAAAAGATCTAATGGTATACTTGAGACAAATCCTAAGACAGAACAGTGTCACTCCTTGGATCTTGATTAGTTCCTTAGTTTACAATAAGGGGAATTAATTTTCGTTTAGTGCTAAGTAGGGTATGCGACATCAATGTGCAAAATAAAGCCAACATCTAATTTGTTGGAATCAAACCAATATCTGACTGAGATCATAATGACTATGGTGTAGTCAAACCATACTTCGTTGACCCGGAAGGTCATGGTGAAGAAAATGAATTCCCTTCGTTACATGGGTGGTTCAATTGATATACACTGTCAAATACAAGTACATTATGTGTTTGGACATCGCTGCGGTGCTATCTACTATGGTGGTGGTTTGTCAAATGTCTTTGGTAAGGGCGATACCCTCTACAAGTGCCTCGGATAAGGCATATGAAACATACTCTATTGAATGGAAGTACCAAATGTACGCAATAAAATACATTGAAGCAACAAGGATTGTTACAACATGGAAAACGTATCTAGTGGCAGGTTCATGAATGGAACCCTTGGACGCAATTACATAAACACAAAAAAAAATTGGAACCGGTTGTTCCGGGATCACCGGACGTGATTCAAAGTGTTCCATCATAATTACATGGAATCAACACCTGAAAGGTATCTTTCCAACTTGTACTGCATGGATTGTGATCACAATACACCCATTTTGTGAAAACCATGTTGTGAACACTTTGTTTTTGGATGTGATCCACGATTGTTGAGATACGTTATCTCAGCTAACCTACTAAAAAGAGATGTGCTTTTGACAGGGGCGTGAGAGGCAGCCTACGGTACCCATTTTGGACAAATACAAGATAACGATGATTGAGACCAAGACCATCTAGGTCGGAGAATTGTCGTGTCCAATGATGGGCTTTGACAGCAATTGCGCATGCGAGATGACCAATAATTCCTCCTTCAAAGACGTGTGCAATCTTTAAAAGGTAAAACAAGTGTGCTCAGCAACCATGTCGTAGGACCTTGGTGCCTCCCAAATTTAAGATAAAGCTAGTATGCAAGTTGCATGGGGTTGGTGCAGCTTGGTTGAGTTCATCCAACCAACCCACAGGTGCTGAAAGAGGCCTAGTAGACATATGTGTGGTCATGAACATGTGGTTGTTAACTGAGAGGACTGATGTTCGGATCTTGGATTGCACATATTGACAATGTTGCGGGAAGGTACCACCTCAGAAACAACCCCTAGGAAGAGATCATGTCTGACCTGCATGGGAAATGTTGTGTGGACCTGGGCAGTTTTCTCGGGGATGCCCGGTGGAATGGTTGCGGGGACGCTCCTTGCAAAGGACGAGGAGGCGTCACCACAACAACTTGCTGAATGTGTACCACATGTGATATGAGAAGATTTATCCTATGTACCCTCTTCCAAACTGGCAAGACATTGTTGACAATTTACGTCCCAAAAGATATTGACTATGCCACTGGTACACACATATGATCAATGTTTGCTGAAGGCTCACCAACACTCGTGAAAAACTTATAAGGATTGTACGTGTCGTATCTTGGTAGGAGGCAAGGGATCACGTGATCAACACAAGATGTTGTACACAAAGGGCCATTATCACAAAAATGATAAGTGTCGTAGATTGTGCGTGAACGTGCCGCAACCGTGTTGTAGATGACAAGAGTTAACAGATGTAATCTTGTTTGTGCTTCTTATTGCATGGTTTTCTATCATGGAGTACGCAATCATAAAGCCTCGGTGAGAAAAGACGAGCTGGGAGAAAACAGCGAAGGGGGAGGAAGGTGACATACGGACCATTTCTAAGGTTAAGAATGGTCGTTAAATTATCATCAGGTACTTCCAGTACTTGATGCTCAAGTTTCAACAAGCCAAAAGCCCAGAAAACATAATGGACTAGATCTGGTTTGACTCTAGCCTGGAAAATATCCGTGGCCGGATTCTAGGTGAAAGGAGTGCCACGATGGAAAACCCATTGCTTCACTCCTCCTCCACTCTTAGCTTGGCGCTAGGATTCTGTTCCAGCGTGGAAATTCCATGTGGACAGATGAGGGTTAGGATTATTGTTTCATTTCCATTCTCTATGACAACTACGACCGTTTGTGGCGCAGTTTGTCCTAGCCAAAATGGCTGAGGCGACCATTCGCCCAATCTCCTTGGACTACAATTTCTGAGGGCCTGAGTTTAGGGTTCAGAAGTTAGTCACAAAACAACCCACGGCTGTTACTATCTGTCAAAAAATGGAGATGTAGTCATACTCACTGCTACTCCTACTTGGTGTTACCATTGGCAGTGTCTTTTTGGTAAGATGTCAAAGCCGTCAAGACCTTATGCACACAAGTCCTTTAGGCTTTGGTTACCAATGTACTGGCTGTGACTCTTGCTCCTGCACAGAGGTCATCGTCAGAGTTTGCATGATGCTATCGCGAGCTCGCTGGAGGGATTTTCCTCCCTACTTTACTATAGTGGGCAATCGTTATCAACAACCTGTACAAGGAGACTTGAACATTTAAAGTCTCCAAAGGCCCATTTTGGTCTCTACCTTGTCCCATCATTATGGGTCCCAAACGAGTGAGTTGTACCCTGAATTTGTGAGTTGTGCATGAGTTTTCTGTTTTTTAAAACTAGAATTTTCACTGATGAACTTCAGTTGTATTTTCTTGAAACAACAGCGTAAAATCGTCGCATGTGCGGCAGGCTTGGTGATTTCGCTCCAATTCCTACCTCACTCCCTTGCACTCAGTTTCTTACCCTATCTCCCATCCTCACTTGCTCTCCTTGGCAAGGAGGTTGAGCGGAGGGTGAGGTAACAAGGCCACAGGACTTGCCCTCAAGGCCCTCATGGCCTCTTAGCCACTGATTGAGCCATCATCTTGATTGGCAGGTGGTGGCTAGCCGCCGGGAGGCCAGCCAGTCACTTGACCATCCGCCGGCCATCCAACCGGCCAGTCGCCTGATGGCTTGCGGCTAGCTACAAGCCGGCCACCAACCAGCCCTTGCTATGGCAGGGAGGGGGATAGGTTGCAAATCACCCCCTCACCTTTTCAAGGTGGGAGGGACGTACTGATCCTTCCCCTAGAATAGGTGATCAAAGTTGAAAGGAAAAGACTAAAAGGAGTCCAACCCTATCTGGAACCATCGACCACTAATGTACCCTTGCATTACATCCGTGTTAAACTCATTCACAACAATTGTGTTTTTGGCCAACCATTGGTCCATGTCATAAGAGGGGATAAATATACCCCTTTTTTTTTTGTATGACCTATAGGCAAGAAGATTTTTGCCGAGCACCACATTTCTTATGATTGTATGCTTAGGTATCTTCATGAAGAAACTAGGATCACCCACTATTTGATCTAAAGGTGGAAATTCAAATGAAACAGGTAAATGTTCAAAATGGCCTTTGCTAGGATTGCATCCACTTAAGCAGCGTAACATGTGGTACAAAGGAAGGAATAACTAGGATTTTGAATCTGGCTCACAGGGTAAGGTTATATGGGAGTAAAAGCTAAACGACATACATTCTTGAAAAACATTGCCCATTCTAATGGTGAAATGAAAACACTACCAGAAGCACCTCACAGATAGGTCCTTCATTAATTCACCATCAACTTAGAGATTTTATAAGACTATGTAGTAGACTCATAACATGCGCAGATATTTCTACGCATGTTTCTGCACAACTACAAGAATAGATTATGACAAATGAAATGATAAACCCATCCTATAGCAGAGTACGTAAAGATATGATAATGCATCGCCAAATAGAAGTGTTGGGGCCTCTTAAAGACTTAATTAATCAAGGAAAATAGGTACTAAGCCATCCAACGAACAAGACTTATGGGTAGCTCACATCAAGGCTATGAAGTTGACGAGTGATAACACATCCTCGCTAACATCTATACCTTGAACACGTGAGAAAATAAAGGGGTGTGCTGAAATTTTGATAACATCATGAGCAAATGATTGAAGACCTAGAACAATCATTGGTTCCTGTTAACAGTAGGATATGTGAAGGGAACGATGACAAAGATTTATGAACATTTAGAACTACATTGGCTTCCAAAAAACAACGACACAATGAAAAGAATGGCCATCTTAGATGTTCACCTTTTTTTTTTTCAAAAGGTTGAATCCCAATGAAATCAACATAACTCATGGCCCTGTAAACACATCATGGGTGCTATCAACATGTGTTTAGTTTTGGCATAAATTCACTCCCAGCAGAATATTGAAAACCGTCAGCCAAATTCTGAACCTCTTTGCAATCAATCCCTGAAACAACCTGTCCAAAAGAAAGAGGGCCCGATGCGTGTTTCGTTGCATGAAATGTGTAGAGTGAAGAATTACCACGGGCACAAAAAAACTGTCATGTATACGCAAGATGGCTACCAAGTACGTTTTTACACGTTGAGACCAATAGTTACTTACACAATCTGTTTATGAAATGAAAATTACAGCCAATTGAATGCAAGGTACTAAAAAGAACTGTTTTAGTTTAGTACCAGGACAGGTGGAGAAGAAGTAAGCAATATCATACTTTTTTACCACAAAAAACTGTAGCGTTGGAGAGTTCCACGTTTTTTAACCATGTGGGAATTGTGCCTTGCAACAGAGTTGCCGAGCCTGTGTCACTACAATCTCCAACCTTTTGATTGCCACAAGGTAGAGAAGAGGTTACAGAGGCAAAAACATTCTTATTCAGTGACATATCAAAAATAATAGTTGTATGAGGATGTTTACAAAAGAGGCTCCCCTTAAATTTTTGGTTTAAGTACATATTAGCATAATTCATGGTGTCTGACCCTACTCTAGTGACACAACTCCTTTACCATGCCGGACTGCTGGAGTTTTTTCTCCCAAGCATTGGCTTTACCTCTATCATTTTTTGGATGCGTGCTTCATGACTGTCTCCATCCACTTACTCAATATGAATGAAGCTGAAATCATGATAGACTGGAATGCAGAATATTAGTATTTACATGCAAATGTATAAACTTGCACATTCTTCATTGACAGCGCATGGACGGCCTCAAACTGCACAATCACACACATGACCTTTGAACGTGTCTAGTGCCAGTACTAGTCTATTCCAGTTTATACATATCCATCTTTTTTGCAAGATTTTGCCTCCAATTAAGAAGGGAAAATGTGGCTAGCCTTTGACCGATGAAGTGCCAATGCTAGGCCTTACCAATGAAGAGGAACCAAAACACTTGCATGAACATGTAAAATAGGAAACCAGAGGCAAAACCATCACTTCTTACATCAAACGGCTCATTGATTTTCAAGTATACAAGGATTTACTACAGTTAAATGAGATGTTTACCAAATCAATCTACTTTCATAAACTGCACAATTGATGTACAAGATGTTTTACCTCTTTCTATGTGGCTTTTCTAAGCTCGTAAAGAATAAATAGTGCGAGTACAATTGAATGGCACATTTCTTACCTAAGATGGAAGTAATATGTCAATTTTTCATGATGAGCTTACATTCTTCATGAATTGTTTTTATTCATTAGTTTAAAATTTTATGGAAATTTTGATACAATCTTAGGGGTGCAGCTTTTTTTCATGACTGTACATTTGCTACATTATTTTTGCAAAATGCTGAAAACTCTTACGTTTGTGACTGTTTACGTATTCATCATGCTTGAACCCATATGAGTGGGCTTTTAATTGTTATGCCAATACAAATTACAATGTTCTCTCATCAATTCAAAAGACATTACACAAGCATTTGGTCCAATCTATTTTTGTTGGATTAGTCCAAGAAACGTTACAATCTACGTTTAGGAAGAAAGAATTCTCCTTTTGCATTTCCCTCATGATATCCCATGAATGTGTTTCCATAAATGATGTACATGGTCTCTGCTTTTCAGTTTTTAAGATTTGTTGAACGAGGTTATTCAGCAACCAAAGGAGGTATTTCCACGTAGGTGAGCCAAAGAGGGTGCCCTTTTTTGGCTTGGTTTGCCTTACATAGAAAAATGGGCTAGTTGGCTTTTTCTTTTCCTATGACTCAAAAATACTTATTCTTCCATTTGAACACAAGTACATGTGGGTCAAGATTTTTTTGAATGATCAGTTCATCATATTTTTCTCTTCTTGGTGGAAATTTTCACAAGGAAACATGCTTCTACACACGACAGTTTTATATGTGTGATCAGCGATCCCTGGATATTGCTCTTGTTGACGCCATGATCAAGGTACCAGTGATGGTCTAATGAGTACCGTTATAATTGAGATTTGTATGACGTACATATTCTTAAGTGAAGAAGTTACAATGGCATGTTTCACATACCCTTTTCTTACCAAATGAAAGATCAATTCATTCATCTTGATTGGTTTCAACATCTTCAAGATCCGGTTAATGATTTTTTGTTCCACAAACTGTCTACTAAGTTTACGCGTTGGTGTTGTCTCAAACAGCCAAGCCGCTGAAAGAGATATCGACAATCAAGGATAATTAAATTTACAGGGCACACGTGGGAACTTAATCATGGCATGGCAGGGTAGATCCAACGGTGGGTTTATCCTGTCCTTAAGGTATCCACATGGCTACTAGGCGATTACTACATACGTCGATTGGTTGATGGATTTTTCAACGATTCAAGAATCCTTTCTTTGGCTATAGATGCATTTTTTTAGGGTACAACTCGTGAAGCACTTCATTCCTGACATGCCTTGGATATCCCAAGAAAGGGAACTTGTTACGGTATGACCAAACATGTAATGATGACTGTCTAAAACAAGAAGGAGAAATGACGTGTTAAAGATAGGAATACAATGGCTCCCATATGGGGGTGGGTCTCACCATTACAAACTAAGTGAATCATGTTTGGATCACCAAATGAGTCATAATGCATGCAAAACGTGTTTTTCATGACCACAGAAACAAACACTAGATAGAGCCATGTATGCTATCACTTGGCTCCTAGACAATGGTAGGTCTTGTCGCTACAAAAGGCAAGAAACACGAGTTACGCAATCAGGTATGGATTAAGAAATGAGAAATACCAAGGAGAAATCAAGCTAGACAGAGAACATCAAACACGGCATGGATGATAGCTTGAAGGGAGGCTGTAGACAATGGAAGCATGGAGGCCTCAGTTAGTCCATGCACTACAGCGATGAAGGGGAAGCGATGGGTGAGGGAGATGAGTCGAGGATGAAGGTTGATAAGAGTGGGAGGTAAAACAGGAGAATAGGGCTCATGAAAGGACCCTTAGAGGGCTTATGAAGAATAGGGGGAGATGGATGGAAGGGGAGGAAAGTGAAGGAGACGAAGGAGATGCCAGAACCTCTTGTAGGGGCGTGTAGACACCGGTGGATGAAGAGATAATGAGAGTGGTGGATGGGGATGGGGAATTGGCTGAGGCAAGGCAAAGTCAGAGAAATTAGAAGAAGGTGAAGGAGGGAGAGTGGGGAAGGAAATGGTGGCAGATGGAAAAGCAAGGGGTAAGGGTGAGATGGTGGCAGTGGGAGGATGAGATTCAGGTGAGGTGGTGGTATTTTGAGGGGAGAGGGAGAGGGGGAGGGGGAGCGCAAAGAGTGTTGCATGAGGCAATGGGTAAGAATGGTGGTGAGATGTGGGAGTAAAGGTAGGAAGAGGCAGGGAGAGGGGATACGGATGAGGGTGAAGACTGAGGAGTATTGGCAGGAGAAGAGGGTAGTTGATGAAGAAAATGGTAGGGATGAGGACGAAAGGTGCAGGATGGATGGTAAGGATTGGGCAAGGTAGCTGAGGCAGGGAATGGGAGGGTGGGGGATGAGATGAAGGGTTATCCAAATCTGTGCCACTATGTGCAAGAAACTGTCACAACTGGTGTTATCCAAATCTGTGCCATGTGTGGGGAGGCACAGCTGGCCGACTTCCTCGCTAAAGCTTTGCCCTCTCCATCCCAACTATTTCAACTGCAGCAACTTGGCTGTAATTCTGCTTCACTCCCCTCCAAGGGGGCGTGTTGATTCCTGTGTACATATCTCTTTTTGTGGTCGTGAGTGCGCGGGGAATGTCGGTCCAGAGAGTGGAGGCGTTGAATCGTGAGCGTACAACACCCTGGCGAGTCATCTCGCCATTATGGGATTTGTGCCCTTGTGTGCTCACCTTTGCCCTGGCCACGTGGCCCACAGTCTGTCTCTTAGGGTTGTTTTACATGGATGACTTATCCTGGCAACATTGCACTTAAACTATTGAGAGATCTAGAACAGTCCCTCTGTCTGAGGCTGGTTAGGACAACTCTAGGCTTTCTTATAGTTTATGTTTTCTGATGTGCCCTCGGGTTATCCGAGTTTTGAAACACACGCTCAAGGGATGTACAAAGGCTTTGCCATTGCACTTTGCAGTGCGCCGGTGAGCCTCACTCGTCGGCCGCTGGGTGAGCATCGATTCGTGATCCTCACACATAAGAGGGATATCCCCCCTTACTCAAGGACTTGTACTTCTTTTGAGTTAGCCGCCAGACGTTTCTAGGTCTAGCATGTCCCATGGTCCACCATATTCCATGATACAAGTTTCAAATTGCTCCTTTGGTGTCTCTGAGGAACAAGGAGATTCATTGCATAACTGAAAGTGGATGATTCTTACGGATTCTATCTGTTTCCTCCTTGCCCAATCACTGGAAAGATGGTGTTCCAGTTGCTCTTCTGGTGTATGTGGAGAATTCTCTTATCTTGTCACCCTCCATAAAACTTTTCCATGCAACGGAAGTCTTTGCGTACTGCATGTTACCTTATGACTACTCTTGAAGAAGCACATGAATTCCTCGGCATGATTACCCGCAAGAGAAACATATGGACATGGACACTCCACCAGGGTAGCTTCATTACACAGCTGAGAGGAAGGTTCCTTTGCATTGTGAAGAATTTCCCTAGTCCACTCACGTATGGACACCTCATTGATTCCTGCACCAATGATTATGGACAAGATACGGATCTCACAGATCGTTGGAATTATCACAAAGCTCTCATCCCCCACGCAACTGGACACTTGCTGTATAGTAAACACCCTTTATCAGTTCAGTAAGCAGTCTCACACTGCACATCATAAGGCCCTGCTGAAGATGCTATGCTATGCTATGTGTTTGGCACTGCATTGACGGATCTTGTCTTCTCCCCTGGAAACAAACCCTTTCTCGATGGGTGCTGTGACCGTGATTATGCCTGTGGGATATGTTTTTCTTACTGTGGATCATGACTGTTTCATGGCGAAATGGAAAGCAGTGATGCATGGCGTGCAGTGTAGTAGAGGACGAGGACATGGATTCGCAAGAAGTTGCTTGCAAAGCGTCCTGGTTGTGTTGGTTGCTGGAGGAACTGCGGTTGCGCCACTACATAGTGACAACTCTGCTACACGGTGTGTTACTGGAAAACATTGGGTGTTGCATTTATGCTCAAAGCACATGGGAGGTCAGTATCTTGTTGTTTGTGAGGCAGTAAAGGTGGGCACTGTATGGGTATTTGAGGTCAGTGGGAGTGAAAAACTTGCCAAATTCCTTAATAGAGGACTGCCATATTCCAAACTTCTTATTCAACCCCATCAGCTTGGTTGGTGCATGTGACACACTCAGCCAAGGGGGCGTGATTACCCTTTTTGTATGTTTTCTCTCCATGTGTGTCCTTGGTTGTAAAGTGTATGCAGAATCGACAGTCAGTAGTGACACTAAAAACAATCGAGACACGCGCTTGCCTCTCCACGTACATGACTGTCTCACGTGCCCCACTGACAGTTGACCCATGCTCTTCCTATACCTCTTGATGACCTGCTTCTGTCCTTGAAACTCATGTGGAATCAGTATCCGCTCTTGATCAGAAACAAATATTTGACCTCAAACTAAATTTTCTACATGAACAGAACAGGCCTTTCCAAAACTGGCCTAGTCCGTTCAGGCCAAGGACTTTGCGGAAAGGTTTTCATGATTTTTAAGGACGCAGGGTGATTTATCCCTTGTGGTCCATTGAGCACTGGCGAGCCTCACTCATTGGCTGACGATTGAGACTCGACTAAGGGTTCTCATCCGCGACAAGGAGATACCTTGTTACCAGGGGACTTGGGTGAAAGACCAAGCTCGCGTGTACTAGATTTTGATCTATCGACATCAATGGTCATGAAGCTAACCACCATTTGCTACATTTGAATCGTAGAAGCCTCCTCACCAAAAGTACCAATTCCTTTAACATCACCATTTTTCAAGTCCACCAAGTCCTTGACCAAGGCCTCTCGTAGCATCACTCAAAGACAGCACCATAGCACCATACAAAAACCCCTTTGCATCCCTTCATGACCAATCATTAGCACACCAATGACATGCCAAGGCCACCTTGACGACAAGGAGGGAGATAGGACTCAGGAAATATGAGCCAGGGG
>SZWC01009459.1:10844-39349 GCA_023375785.1 Penium margaritaceum
GCACCCAGCGGACATAGCTGCTGCTGCCCTGTGCACCACGCACTAGCACGGTCACAACCGGCAACAACTGCCCCTTTCACCAGCAACAGCGGAAGCAGTGCGCACCACCACCGCTGCGCTCACTACGACGCATCCGCAAAACATTTTTCACTGGTTCGCTCATGGTAGCATCACCTAGGCCGCCGTTTGTACGACTCACCGACTATCCCGTTGTGCCAACCTGCGGCATGAGCTGTAGCGCCGTGCGCTGCACCCCCGATCCATCAGCTTTGATAATTGTTGGCGCTTCGTACTCAGGGAGATGCGAGTGTGTTGTCACAGCCGAGTGGTCCCGACACAGCTTGTCTTACTGCGTCTGTTGCTCGTGATGATGCTTGTGGTGGAGCTATGATGGCTTGCGATGAGGATGGACCTGACAGTATCGACTGGCTTGCCGAGTCACAGATCCGTGTTGTCCGTCNGATTATTGACTCTGGAGCCACTCATCACATGACCTGTCGTCGCAGTGACTTCGTTGTGCTGGGTCCCGTTGCGTCTATTTGGTCTGTTCGCACAGGGTCTGGTTAGTCGTTTCCTGTATAGGGAGTTGGGGTTGTGCGGCTCGATGGTCCGTCTGGCCCCTTGTACATTTCTGATGTGCTCTTTGTCCCTGCACTTGAGCTCAACCTGCTCTCTGTTCGTGCATGCACCAGGATGGGCCTCACTGTTGAGCACTCTGCTGAATCTGCCACAATGACTGCTCTTGACACACGTGCCATTGTGCTTCGTGCCTCTGTTGTTGATGACCTGTATCGTGTGTCTCATTGCACTTCCTCTGCTTCTCCTTCTCCTCCCCCTTCTGCGTGAGTGTTTGTCACTGGTGTTCTCTCCCCGGAACACCAACGCTTGTTACACCGTCGCCTCTGCCATGTGAGCTCGAACACTCTGTCCAAGCTCATTCGTACTCAGCCAGCCCTCGGTCTTGACGCAGCTTCTTTTGAGAAGCCGCCCAAGACCGACTATCTTTTTTGCGTCCAGGGTAAGATGCATCGCTGCTCTTACCCTGACTCCTCCTCCCGGGCACTGCGCCCACTTGAGTTGGTTCACTCGGACCTTCTCGGCCCTCTCCCAGTCGAGTCCCTCTCTGATCGGGGTCGATACGCTCTCACCCTGACTGATGACTTCACGCGGATGCGGTGGGTCTACAGCCTGCGCCACAAGAGCGATGCCGCATTGGCAGTCCGTCCGTGGCTTGTGATGGCTGAGCGTCAGTCTCGTCACACTCAGCACGGTATCTTTCACCAGCTCTCCGTCCCTGCTACACCACAGCAGAACGGTGTGTCTGAGCGTTGGAATCGCACCATGGAGGATGCGGTTCGCGCTATGCGGTCTGAGTGCGGTCTACCAGAGTCCTTTGCCTTTGAGGGCTTCTCTTACATGACGTGGGTATGGAACCGCTTGCCGCATGGTCCCCTTTCAGACCATGTCACGCCGTATGTGCTGTGGTTTGGCCATCGCGCTGATCTCCGTCCCGGTCGCGTTTGGGGGTCTCTCGCTTGTGTCTGGTACACCGAGGACCAGCAGGGTTCTAAGGTCTCACCTCGGGGACGCATGTGTGCCTTCCTCGGCATCTCCCCCCGGTCGAAGGCCTGGCGGTTTTTGGACCCTGCTCGCCATCGCATTGTCGAGTCTCCAGATGCTCTCTTCTTTGAGACTCTCACCTACCGCGACTTGTCCAGCATTCTGTTGCTGGCCGCCGACCATGTTCCTACCTGTGTGGCTTCCCGGCGGATGGGGGAGACTAGTCCTGCGAATGGGTCCAGCCGGGCTTCCTCACCTGCTGACCGGTCTCCGGCTGCTGACGATCCGGCCATCATGGCTATGGGTCCAGTAGCCTCATCCGTACCGTCCGATACACCCGATCCTGTGCCACTTCCTTGTTCCACACTGGATCCCGTGCGGGCTCCAGTTCCCTCTGACACACCTGGTCCCGTACGAGCATCAGTTCCCTCTGGCACACCTGACTCTGTGTCGGTGTCAGACCCTTCTGGCACACCCGATCCCGTACTGGTGCCACTGCCGGTCCCCTCTGGTACACCTGACCCCTTACCAGTGTCAGTCCCCTCCGTCACACCCACTCCCGTGCATCCACCCATGCCTCCTATGACTGTGGCACAGCAGCCTTCTCCGTAGCCTGAGGCGAGCGCTACGTTGAGGTACTCCCGCGAGCCTGGCCGTTGCCTGCGACCATTGCCCTCTAGAGCTCAGCGGACTGCTGACCCTGTGCCCAGACGACCGACTCGTAGTGTTCGGAGTGGCGAGCCCGGCACGAAGGCCCTTGGCCTGATGTCCAGGCAGACTACACCGAGATTCACCCAGCATGTCATGTCGGCCACAAGTTGGTCTCTTGAGAGTTCTTGGTTACTTGCGACGCTGCAACTGACCTTGTCACGGTGAGACCGAGTCCGGAGGTGTGTGTCTTAGCCACCCGGAGCGCTCCCTTGACGATGCCTGATCCAGGCACATTGAAGGAGGCACTCTCAGCTCACGATGCAGACCTGTGGCATGTTGCTTGTGAGGATGAGCTCAGAGACATCTGTGAGCACGATGTCTATGAGCTTGTTGACCTCCCGCCTGGGCGGAGGGCTGTACAGGCCAAGTGGGTCTTTCGCAAGAAGGTGAAGCTTGATGGCACACTGGATCGCTACAAGGCTCGCTTGACGGCCAAGGGGTTCTCGCAGGTTGAGGGGGTGGATTTCACTGACACCTTTGCACCGGTTGGCCGCATGACCACGGCTCACGCTCTGTTCGGGGTTGTTGCTCACCACGACTGGGAGTTGCACCAGATGGACGTGAACAACGCGTTCCTTCATGGCACCTTAGAGGAGGAGATCGACATAGTCCTGCCACTTGGGTTCGAGGTTGGTGACAAGGTCTGGCACTTGCGCAAGGCCTTGTACGGCCTGAAATAGTCACCCAGGTGGTGGAACTTGGAGATCACTGGTACACTGACACGTGCCGGTTACGTACAGAGTGATGCTGACCCGTCCCTCTTTCTCAGACGGACAGCTGACGGCTTCACTGCCATCCTGGTCTAGGTGGACGACCTCCTGATCGTGTCTCCTTGTATGGAGGCCGTGAAGGAGGCCAAGGCAGTTCTCCAGGCTGCCTACAGGATGAAGGACCTTGGTCCTGCAACTGTGTTTCTCGGGATGGAGATCGTGCGTGATCGCCATCGACGGACACTCTTGTTACACTAGGCACGTTACGCCTATGTTGTGGGGGAGCGGTTTACTGACCTCTTGGTTGCATTTCCTACAGCCTCCACCTCTATCACACCTGACGGGCAGGATGCTCTGAAGGTGGATGATCCCACAGACCTGGGGGAGACAGTGGACGTGACCCTGTACTTGCGCCTGATCGGCTCCTTGATGTACTTGGCCACTACCACACGACACGACATTACCTTTGCCGTCAACCTCCTTGCACAGTTTTCACAGTGTCCTCGGGCGAGAGCCCTTCATGCTGCTGTGCGAGTGGTGCGGTACGTGGTGTCCACACCGTACCTCGGACTATGCTTTCGACGGTAGTGTTTGGAAGTAGTCGACGGCTACACAGACAGCGACTGGGCATGGAGTCCTGATGGGCGCAGCCGGACAAGCTACGTATTTCTGCTTGGTGGCACCGTTGTGTCGTGGCGCAGTGGCAAGCAGGGTTGTATCGCACGTAGCTCATCAGAGGCTGAGTATGTTGCTCTAGGGGCTGGGGCTGCTGAGGCGGTGTGGTTGCAACGTCTGTTTCGTGAGTTGCGTCAGTCTGTGCCCTGCATTGTTCTGCGCTGTGACAACCAGAGTGCTCTTGCCATTGCAGACAATTCTGGTGTGTTTCATGCACGCACGAAGCACATTGCTGTTGAGCATCACTTTGTGCGTGATCTTGTGGAGCAACAGGTGATCTCTGTCATCTGGGTCGGCACGGACATGCAGCGGGCTGACTTCTTGACCAAGGCGCTTGCGCGTGGAAAGTTCATGGTGGCCATTCATTCTGTCGGGCTACGTCCCTTGCCTGAGAGTGGCTGAGAGTGGGGTGTGTGAGCATGGACTGTTGTACATCTAGTTGTGCACATGTGTCAATTCTGCACGCGTATGGACATGCGTACCATCGGGTCATGGGGGAGTGTTGTGATGTGAGCTGTTTCCGTCCGTTTGTACAGCTTACTGTGACCACTCGGCCGTGTCCATGCTCGTGCAGATCCCTGATGTGGACCCAGCTAGCGCCGGAGCACTGATGGTTAGTGGATTCACCCGCCAGCAGCCACCAGGCGGCTGCCATGACGTCCCGGGTGCTTGCTGGGGTACTCTATAGTTTTTCTGCAGACCCTAGAGTTTTCTCGGTGGACAGGCTCTTGAGGCCGATTTGCATGTTTTGCATTGTCCTTCCACAGATTGATGCCGGACTTGTACGTGTGACCATTTGTAGCGTCCGGCTCGAGATTTTGCACATCTAGGTTCAGACGGCGCAGCATTCTGACATGTGTGCACAGAGTTACGGCCAAAACAGTGGTTTTGGGCCGGTTTTAGGACAGCTCTTGGATCGCCGCGTGCGACACCCGCTGTGCGCCGCGGCAGGTATTCATGCCATGGACCTGTCATTTGTTATCTCTCTCTACAAATGCTTATGAAGCATTCAGACACTTTGCCTTGTGTCCCCTAGCCAAACCCTTGCCGTTACGTGCACGACTTGTGACTGTCGTCACCGTTTGACTTGGCACTGACGCCTGGTCAACGGGAGTGTGGCTAGGAAGCTTCTATGCATCTTCTCAGTTACAAGTACACAAGCTTGAGTAACAAAGGACGCACTCAGGATAGTTGTTGTTTGGACCCCCCCCCCCTGTCAAGTGGAAAGTGTATGAGGTGAGTGTATGAGAGAGTGAGCAGGATTTTTTATGACAGCGACATACATAAGTTCACGTATATACAAGGAGGAGAAACGTCACAAAATTGGTAGGTGATCATGTACACAAGTGTACTGTTTCAATCTAACGTCACTTGTTTAGTGATACAATCCTTCATGCACTTACTTCATACACTGTTGTCTTTTGAACCCCTCTCCACCTCCCCCCTCCCCCGTCAAGTGGAAAGCGTATGAGAGAAGTGTAAAAGGGGGTGAATCAATTTGTGTATGATAGTGACGTACAAAAGATCACTTGTGTGCAGGGAGGAGATTCATCACAAAGTTCATATGAAATCATGTACACAAATATATTGTTACATTGTAATGTCACTTATTTAGTGATGTACGCCTTCATACACTGAACTCATACAGTTTTGTCTTTTGGACCCCCCCACTCCTTAACCCTTTTTTATGTGGAAAATGTGTGAGGGGAGTGACTGAAGGAGTGAACGGAATCATGTATGATAGTGATATGAAAAAGTACACTTATGTAAAAGGAGAAGAAACTTCATAGAAGTTATATGAGACCATGTACACAAGTTTAATTCTTCAACAGAACATCACTTGCTCACTTGTAAGTGATACACTTCTTCATACACTTGCCTCGTACAGTTTTGCCATTTGGATCTCCCTCCTGCAATCCCCTCCTCCCCCCCCCCTCAGGTGGAAGGTGTATGAGAGGATTGTATGAGAGATTGAACAAAATTTGGTATGACAGTGACAGACAAAAGTAAACTTGTGTGCAAGGGGAGGAAACTTCATAGAAGTGATAGGTTTTTCTTTGTACACAGATGTATCATTTCAATGCAACATCACGTATTAAGCAATACATTGCATCGTACACATACCTCACACACTTTTGTCATTTGGACCCTCCTCCTCTGACTCCCCGCCTCCGCCCCCTCTCCCCCTTCGTCGAGTGGGAAGTGTGTGACGGGAGTGTATGAGGGGGTGCACAAAAGACATTATGACATTAACATACAAAAGTACACTTGTCTACAGAGGATAAACTTCACAGAAGTGGTAGGTGCTCATGTGCACAAATGTGTTTTTTCAACGTAACATCACTTATTCATTGATACACTCCTTCTTGCACTTGCCTTGTACACTTTTGTTGTTTGGACTCCTCCTCGACCCCCCCCGTCAAGTGGAAAGTGTATGAGGGGATTGTATAAAGGAGTTAACAGAATTTGGTATGACATTCATGTAAAAAAATACACTTGTGTACAAGGAGGAGAAATTTTATGGAAGTTACATGGGATCATGTACACAAATGTATTATTTCAACATAAGGTCTCTTGTTAGGTGATACAGTCCTTCATAAACTTACATGGTACACTTTTGTCCTTTGGAACCCCCCCGAACCCCCCTACCCCCCTCCCCCCCCCACCCGGACAAGTGCAAAGTGTATGAGGGGATTGAATGAGGAGATGAACAAAATTTGGTATGACAGTGACATACACAAGTACACTCGTGTACAAGGAGCAGAAACTTCATAGAAGTGAAAGGTTATCATGTACACAATGCATTGGTTAAACATAACGTCACTTGTTAAGTGATACACTTCTCTCATACACTTTTGTCATCTGGACCCCCCTCTCCGAACTCCACCCCCCCCTCCCCCATCCGTGAAGTGGAAAGTGTATGAGGGGTTTGTATGAGGGAGTGAACAGAATTTTGTATGATGGCGACATACAAAAGTACACTTGTGTACAAGAGGAGAAACATAATACAAGCTATGTGAGATTATGTACACAAACGTATTGTTTCAACGTAACATTACTTGTTCAGTCATACACTCGTTCATAGACTTGCCTCGTACACTTTTCCCATTTGCATCCCCCCTGCCCCCCGTCAAGTGGGAAGTGTATGAAAGGAGTGTATGGGGGAATTCACAGAATTTGGTATGAGAGTGACATTCAAAACATACAATTGCGGAAAGGGAGGATAGAATCCACGGAAGTGATAGGTTTTTATGCACAAAAATGTAGTTTTTCAACGTAACGTCACTTGTTTAGTGATACACTCATTCAGACACTTGTGTCATACTCTTTTTTTCCTTTGAGCCCCCTCTCCCTTCCCACCACCTCCCCCCCCCTCTAGGCTAATCAGACGGATGCACGAATGAGGCGGACTGGAGGGAGTCCGACACATCCAAGTTGAGATGTCGTCATCCAAAATCATGCAGACTTGCCCGGCAAGGTGGCAAAACGTGTCCATATGGAGTCCAGACGCATGTATGCCCGCGATCACGTGCCAATGTGACTCCAAGAGAACACACCCAATGTTTGTAATCGCCATATGCTTGGACCTTCCCAGTTGGAAACTCCAACACGTGTAGATCGACGATACACCTGAGCAAATCCTCATACTAAGGTGCTTAACTTCTGTCCCTACACAGGCCTCCCTCTGAAGGTGGTGGCGCATATTCCTTGTGGGGATTCGGATCTAGCACTAACGTTGTCTAAGACTAAGGCATGCATAATGAGAGCCAAGAGATTTGTAGCATTCAACTTGCTTGGATTGGGATCCACTAAGGCACCTGCTGGTTACTACAAGAGGACGATGCAACTCTTCCATTGTCCTAGGACCTAGGTCCCTAACTAGAATGAGGCACTTGGCACCATCATTCTGGATGTCATGCTAAACTTTGTGCGCTTGTTTTTCAATTACAGAACTCATGTCCTTGAGTCCATGTCCACTAAACACACATTTTTGCCCTGCCTATTTGGGGTGGCTGGGAGCCACCAAGGTAGTGTGATCCCATTAGCAGAGACCAATGGTCTTCCTCGCCTAGGCGATCACAAACACTAGCACAGATGCTGCCTTGACCAACTCCTCATCCGGCACTATTGCAACAACAACAGAGGAACAACACTCCGGAAGAGACAAAAGGAAGACAAGCGCAATGGGAAGGGGGGTTCTTCTTTGGAATCGCCAGCAGTACTGGTACGTGGCCTGTTGTAATAGCAATGGACTTCCTCCGTGCATGGAGTGTACCCGTGACCTCAGGTGGCCACACATGATCCTTTCACCCGAGGCACGGTTGCGTATGGTCTTCTTCCTCCACGTCATCATTTTCACTGCCAATAACTATGATGTTGAAAGTGTCTAGCATGATCAAATCCATTGTCCACCGATCCAATACTGAATCCATTGCTCTGCCATCGTCTCACGGAGCTGGAACACCTCATAACAACTTGCCTTGTGCAAATGATCCTAGAGTGACGAGATGTGACACGACTTGTTCTATGGAGTCAACTATGCGTGGTGATGTCTGTGGAGATGCTAGACATTCTATGGATGATGAGCCTGTTGATGTCACATGGTTGATTAAGTTACATAGTTTATTGCTGTGTCGTGACAACTCCGGTGGTGTGGTGCATACAGGTGCATACTGTCTCTTACAACCTTTGCTTGTGTGACGGATGCCACCTAGGTTGTTGACTTTAGTGCCATCCATGACATGACGTGCAGTCGAAGTGACTTTGTCATTCAGGATTCCGTTGAATCCGTTCCTTTAGTTCAAACTCGTGGTCAAGTTCTTCCCGTACCAGGAGTCATTGCTGTAGAACTCATCAAACAAGAACTCAACTTACTCTCCATTTATGCTCGCGCTCGCACCGTTCTAGCGGTGTCAGACAGACAGTGCCACCACTATGTTCCTCTCTTACATCCTAGAAACTTCTACACACATAACCACATCTATTGTACACATGTCCTTTAGTGTATGAAAGTAGCCTGATCAACTCTAACTCCCTGAACAAACGGGGACAAATTTGTGGTGGCTGGCATCTGGGTACATTGTGTAGGGTAATGACATCCTGGACTGTATCATAGATGCAACTACCTCTATTGGTTTGGTCTGTGTTAGAGGTATCCTTTTCCACTAGTGCTATTGGTGCTTGTAAGGTGTGGAGAAGGTCGAACACTTTAATAAGCATTGCCAAATACGCATGTTTCTCTTGCTTGGCATGCTAAGTCTGCTAATGCAGCACCACAATGGCATATGTGAGTTGCCATTCGCGCCTTATTGAGCAACAAAGGCGTGCCTGCCTGAGAGTTGACCTGCCTCCGGCCAGTCATCACGACGTCCAACGTTTTCATGCAGGATGACAATGGTAACAAGTTATATTGATAGTGTTTCTTCCATCTTAGTGTACATGGAAAAACTGATGTGGATCTTTTATGGCCTACACACGGAGCACACTGCAACATAAATGTTGGAAGAAATTCTCCCTGCTCTAGTGGGTGTAGAGGAAGTGATATGGGCTACTTAGGTCCAGAAACTTCCTCTTCTCCTGTTACTACAGAAAAAGCTTGTGTCGTTTTGAACCATGATTGTTATTGCTGATGGTACTTTTCCTGCTTCTACCACTACTACCGTTGTTGCTACTATTGATGTTATGGCTGCTACTGCTTCTGCTCCCTATTGCTACTCCTGGTGCTATTGCTTGCAATCCTATGGCCATTGTTAGCGTTAGTTGACCAGAAATGGAAGAATTGCCGCATAACATTTTTCAGTGCTTCTATTCTACTGTCAGTGGATAGGCCCCTATCCGCAAGTTCAGTGTAGGCCATCAAGTCTACTCACATCCTCATCTGCTGGTACTATGGCACGGTGGCAGCTGTTGGCATTGGCGTGCGACTCTCATGATCACCAAAAATACCACTAAAATGGCTATAGCAACTGTCACTTGTGACTGCAGCAACAATGATCACCAAGGGAAGTAGCCACAGCAATGATTGCTACAGATAGTATATATTGTAACAGATGTTGCAAATTTGTGCAAAGTGGGCTAGAGCGAAGAGGGGAGACTGGAGAGGGGCTGACCTGGAGAATTGGAGTAGAGGATGAAGGCAGAGTGAAAATGATGTTGGACACTCACAATACTATTTTTTTTTATGATGGATATGTCTATCTGTTATCAACAGACAATCCAATGTTGATAACCTCCAAAGACAAGAGGATCAACGGCTCACAAAAAAGCGATAAATGAAGGATCATCACATAATGAGGGGAGGTTGAAAAATCCGGCAAGTGGTGCAGTGCGATCATAGCCCAGCAGTCTCACGCATACACGCTACCAGCTTGCACTGTGCACCACACAGGGCATTTGGTGCGAGTAAAGACAGATACCAAACCAAGACATAGAGTGTAAAATCCAGGTAGTAGACTAGTTGATGTTTTAACCTGTTCAGTTGTACGTCTCCTCATAACCAGATTATCCTCTGTTGTGTCATTGGATAGCACTCTGGTGTCATTGTCAAATGACTGGTCGTGAGTGCTGAATGTTTGTGGCTTGTCCTGACTTTCGAGAACTTGATTGAGAAAGCATTCTAAGATCTACAATTCTTCAGAAATTGAGTACTTGGTGAGATTTTCCAGTATCCCTGGAAACCTGGTTTGTGGTTCTTTAGTATGTTGATGATACTAGCACTTTGCAGTAGCATTTATACATGTGTAGTATGATGTTTGTATGTCCTTTCTTATTGAGACCGGGGTACTTGGTGACGTATTCCGATACTTCAAAAGACCAATGTTTATTGTTCTTGTGTTATTTGACTTGCATAATCCCTGTCATCCCATTTGAACACAACTGGGATGTGGCGGGAGGGTTGGTTCAGCCCTCCCTCCTAGCTGAAGGGAGGGGTGGTTGTGCACCAGCCCTTGCATCAGCAAGGGCTGGCAGACGGCCAGCAGTTTGCTGGCTGCCGGCCGACTGGACGGCCGGCGGCAAACCACCCGGCCACTAGCCGGCCAGCCGCCAGCCGCTAGCCGCTGATCGAGGCCTCAGCCCGATCGGCGGCTAAGGGGCCACGAGGGCCTTGAGGGCAAGGCCTGATGGCCTTGTGCCCTCGCCCTCGCTCACCCTCCTTGCAAGCAAGCAAGCGAGGATGAGGGATAAGGGGAGCAAAGGTGAGGAGGAGAGCGAGAGACAATCCTGGCGCAAAATCGCCAGCGTGCCTCGCACACGACGATTTCATGCCAGAACAACAAACATAAACTCAAAATTTGTTTATGAAAAAATTCGAGTTTTCATGACGGAGAAGTCATGCAAATCCACGAGTTCAAAGTAAAGCATCCCTGGTTTGGGTCCAAAAACTAGGGGTAAGGTAAAAAAGCAGATATGTACCTTTAGAGACTCGAACTGTTCGAGTCTTCCTACTCTGGGTCGTTGATGACGATTGTCCCTTAGTTGTGCGAAGGGGGTAAATCCTTGATGCGGACTGAGAACACCATTCTGTAAAATCCAATGACAACCTTAGAGTAGGAGTCGAAGTACCAGCCCATTACAGTGGCTCTCAAAGCCAAACGACCCTCGCGACCAAGGGTGCGACAGAAATGGTGGCTACGTTGTATACAAAATGCCACCGGCAGTTGTAAGCAGTAGTAGAAACGCTAGAAGGAAGCACGTCATCTACACTTCACTTCTTGAAGTCCTGTAAAGTGTGTCAGGAAGCTAGAGAAATGCTCGGTTCTTTTTAGGCTTTTCCTTTAAGACTCTCCTCCATCCTAGTGGGCTGGGGTAAATCTTGTGGGACGGGATAGGGAGTATCCATCTCTGAACTACCTATGTTTCCCCTCTTGTCAAGGCTCCATCTCCTCCTCTTCAACCAAAAGATAAGGTAGTGCCCTTGTCCAATAGTTGTGAAAATCTCATGGCCTGAGAGAAAAAAGAAAAAGGGGAAAGACACCACTTTGAGATTTTTTGGAGCCCGTCACATTGCCGTGGAGCACAAGGAAGGCGCATGCAAGGTGGTGCAAGGCGTGCCTAGAAGATGCTAGAAGAGGCCAAGGAATACAAGAAGACAAGAGGAAGACAAGAAGTTGGAAGAAAGAGTGAAGGATTTTTATAGGAATTATTTGAATTCCTCTCCCACTCTTTGCCCTTGTTTTGTGAGCGGTGCTCACATTTCTTGCCATTCCCTTGTGTTGTCCATTTTTGTTTTCCTAGATTCTAGACGCTACCATGAGTCACGGCTTAGAAAGACTAGTTTCAAAATCCACGTGCTTGTGCCGACCATGGTAGCACAGAAAACTTGTATTTTTCTATCACGTGGTTGTGCCGACCGTGGCGGCCTAGGAAACTAGAAATGAAACTTATAACTGCGTCAGCGACCATGAGAACAAGGAGACTTCGGGAGGTGACATCTCCTCAAAGTTGTGGGGTGACCCTCATAATGGTCTTCACGTGCTAGTTGCATGAGTGACGAGATGGCAAGTGTCGGACTATCTAAGACCAATATTGGCAAGGTGGTGACAGTATCACAATACGCCCTTAATGGAATCCAAGTTTTGGGAGCTGCCGCTGCAAGCACGATTGTCAAACGCAAGGCAACCGTACCGCCGAAGAAAACCGGTGGCAACCTCGATGACACCATGAAGCGTGGAGGAGCTGGAAAACTACTCAACGAGCATGTCGACATGCACGTGGGCGACTCCAAGTGACAGACGACGCGCACAAGGAGGACCACCCGGATGTGGAGCCCAATGAAGAGCACGACGCCAACGATGGCAAAGGCGACAAGGATCGTGATCAACATAATCGTCGTGCAGCGATCTCGAGCCGAGCGCTCAACAAGGGCAAGATGCTCGTCGGATTGCCTGAAGCTGCCGATAGCAGTGAGGCTACGGAGAGCAACAAAGACGTTAAAAGCAGCCATGTAGGAAGTTTTTGTGAGAGCGAGCTGGATGACATCGCTGCAAAGGTAATTCGCGATGACGGCCGAAGGCTTGCTGACTTGGCTACCGAGGCGGCTGGCCGACTCAAGATCACTATCACGGTGGAGGTGCGACACCACTCGGTGGAGCAAGGGTGGACCCCCCTTTCTCCGACGTGGCCACAATAGGATAGACCAACGTCCACTCAAGCGTCGTCGCTGACGTCAGCCTCCTCCTCAAGGTGAGACTCCTTGGAGGCGTGTATGGGAATCGTACCCTCCTGTAGTAGGTAAAGGTACACAGACAACGTAAGGTCGTGGAGGCTATCGCTGATGCTCTGATGATATTAGAGGTGAAGTTTGCATTTGCCAACCTGCTGGCCCACGTTGGGCAGAGCATTACGAACCTCAACCGTGATTGCCATCTATAGCGCCTGGCTGCTCATGAGGCAAGCCGCTGATACGACAACCTTGACAAGGCGTTGTAGAGCGTGTTTGAGGTGTGGATACAACAGCAATCGCAGTGTGCCGTAGGTGCTGATGCCATTGCAGGTGGAAGTGACGACTTGCCTACCTCGACAAATTTGGGACCGGTCATGAACACGTCATTCCTCCATAGTATGGAGATCTTCCGGAAGGGTGTGAAGTTGACCGAGTGGCTGAATCCCATGGAGCACATTCTCTTTGTCCGCAAGGCTCCACTAAGTCAGTGGGGCGACCTTGCCATGATGTAGCTTGAAGACAAGCTCTTCAAGTATGTGGTCAAGGAGTGGGGTGCATAGTAGCCGCACCTCGAGTTGCAGCCCCTGCCGTGGGAGGCCTTCTATGCGATCATGCACAAAAAGTGCACCCAGAGTGCGGAGCCGCAGTGTGGCTTAAAAAAAATCAAGGAATTTAGGCAGCTGGGTAGCTCGCTCGAAGCCTAACCGGCCAGGCTTCGATAAGCTAGAGGGCGTTGCGGGACTACATTAGTGAAGTGTATTTGGCCAACCCGAAGCACTACTTAGACGCACGGCCAAATGCGCGAGCACAGAAGGGCCACAAAACTTGCATGGACACTGCAGGGGTTGGAGGAGCAGTTGGGTAGCGGAGTGGGGCCAAGCGTAAGTGCCTGCAAATCCTCCAGTCAAGAAGACTGGCGGGCACAAGAGCCCAAACCACAAGCGTGCCCACAACAATGATGAGCTGCAGGCAACGCGTGAGCATCGTAACACAACCTTCCGTGACGGACTCTGCCACAACTGCATGTAGCTGGGCCACTTTAGGGATGTGTGCACTGAGGCTACTGGTGGTGGACAAGAGGCCGCGGTGTTAGCTATAGCAGCAAAACTTCATAGGGATGATGCAGGAGGAGGCCACTGATAAGGCCGTGGGCAGGGTCGCGGATGTGGTGATGGACCTGGCCGTGGAAACAGACAGGGCCGTGGTCCGGGTTTTCCCCATCACTGAGTGACATTAGTGGGGACCACTTAGGGGCAAAACTGGATCAGGGGTGTGGGTTCATGTTTCCACATGAGGATATTGAACAATTTGAGTTTTTGACGAGTTTAAACTTCTCTGCCATTTTCTCCCCTCTTGTTGAGCCTCTTTCCACACTTGTTGACCGTCATTGCCCACTAAACCTTACATCCTGAGACAAGATGCGTGATTGGACATGCTTACTGATGGCGACACCAAACACTATGCAAGAGTTGTGTGATGCAGTGATTGAAGTAGGTACCTTCAAAGCGATGAGTTCAATCACGTTTGCTATACCATTAATGGACAATCTTGACCTGGTCAAATTCAAAGAGTAGAAGGTGCTAGCCAAATTTATATGTGCCCACAAGGTATGGACTTGAGTAGAGGAATCATGGGAGCTGCGGCGTCTGTCATATAGATTCTTTGTTTATCACAAACTCGGTCTGCCGTCGTTGAGCCTGTTAACTTGGAAGAGCGGAGGCATGATGACGATGCAGTTCAAAGGACACCTAGTTGGTGCTCCTGTGAACGTACTAGCTGACACTGGAGGAGATGACTCTTTTGCTAGCCTTGGCTTTACCCGACAGGTTGGCCGACAGGAAGTGCTAGCCATCGAATGGCGCATTTGTCATTGGTGACATTCGTACGGTACCAGTGATCAGTACCTTTGAGACAAAAGTTTGTATTCAAGGGTGCACATAGAGTGTTGCGTTGAAGGTACTCAACCCTCTTGACACGTTTGACATGGAGCTAGGCAATCCTTGGCTCCGGGTAAACAAAGCTCTGATGTGCTCTGAATCAAAGTGTTTGATCCTCCAAAAGGGACAACGTCACTTCACACTGATTCCAAGTACGGAATTGTCACCGACCCAACTTAAGGTCCATGCCAACTTGTCTGCGATGTAGTTGAAGAAACGTATTGGAGAAGGTTGCTAATACTTCTTTGCTCAATTATGGAAATTGAAGGACAATGTGGAGGGAGACATGTTGCTTGAGATCAAATATCTATTGGCGGATTTCTCGGATGTATTCCAAGACCCACCGGCTGGGCCCCCACCCAAACGACACATGGGCCACACGATTCCACTGCAAATGGTGGGGACCCCTCCGCTCAGACCCATGTACCGTCTCACTCCAATAGAGAGGCGAGAGGTCAAACGCCAAATCAAAGAGTACGTTACAAAAGGGTGGATCGAGCTAAGTAGCTCACCGTATTGTGCGCCGGTCATTTTTTGAAAAAAAAGGATGGTGGTTTACGCATGTGCGTGGACTACCGAGTCCTGAACAAGCTAACGGTGAAAGTATGATTCCCCTTACCACGGATCGAGGACCTGATTGACCAAATCCAAGGGGCAAGAGTGTTTTTTTCCTTCGATTTGTCTCAAGGGTACCATCAAATCCGCATTATGGAAGATGATGTTCCCATAACCATGTTTCGATCGCACATGTGACACTATAAGTATCGAGTTTAATGCTTTGGGCAAACAAACTCCCCGGCAAATTTCCAAGGAGAAATGAGCTGCACGTTCGCCAAACAACTTGGCCAGTTTGTCTTGGTCTATCTAGATGACATCCCGGATTTGTCCAAATCCATGGAATAGTACATAGAACATCTACATGGGGTACTCGTGATCCTCCAGGAACAGAAGTTCTATGCAAAAGTGAGCAAGTGCAAGTTTGCGCAAGGAAGGTATCCGTGTTGACCTATGAAAGGTCCAACCCATCATGGACTGGCCACGCCCAGAACATATTGGCCAGATTCGGTCTTTCCTCGGTCTTGCAAATGTTTTCCGATGGTTTATTCAAGGGTATTCGACTCTAGTAGCACCGCTAACCAGGCTCACACGAAAAGACGTGCATTGGGATTGGACTTCTGACTTATGAGATTGCCCTTCTTAAAGTTGAGAGGCTTCTATCCACAACACCCGTCTTAGCTCATCCCAACCCATCACAACCGTGTGACGTATAGTGTGATACATTGGTAGTAGGATTTGGAGCAGCCCTCATGCAAAATGGTCACCCAATTGCGTTTGAGAGTCGGAAGCTCATCCATGCCGAGAAGTGTTATACATCTGGAGATGAAGAGCTTGTTGCCGTGGCACATGCTTTCAAGATGTTGCTACCTCAAGAACACTGAAGAGGGTGTGATGGTTGTGACCGACCACAATCTATTGGTATTTACCAAATGCAACCTAAGGTTGGTCCAAGACGGTAGGTGCGTTGGAGCAAATACTTGAGCCAGTTCTCGTTCACGTGGGAATATAGGCTAGGACACATCAACGTGTCCAATCCACTACGGTGACAGCCTGTGGAAATCAAACCCACCCATGGTCGGTGGGTGTTTTATGGCCATTGCGACAGCAACAGTGCAAACACTACAGCCCCCTCCACTTATGCGACAACCACCTCGAGATGTTATCCAATACAACGGTTTTGTCAAAAGAATCCGGATCGGATACTATGTGGATTCTTGGTTTCAAGACTCTCAAAATCTAGACTAGTATGGATTGGTGGAGGTTGTAGGAGTACTTGGGCATGGAGAACAAGTTGTTGTGCTAGACTCTGGAGACCTTCAAGCAAAGATTATCTCCCAGTTCCGTGACCCGCAGGTCACAAGTAATGTGGGAGCTCGAAAGGCCGGACAGGCGTTCTCGGACCACTATTGGTGGCCAGGATGGAGTGTCAATGTCCGTAAGTATTGCATGACATGCGGCACATGTCTTCGGAATAAGGATAATAACAGAAAGCCTACCAGAATCCTCCAACAGCTTCCGAATCCTGGGACTCCATAAGAGTGCGTTATCATGAACTTCATTGCTGGTCTTCCGGACACGGCCCGTGGCCACGATGCAATGTTACTGGTTGTGGATCTTATGACAAAGATGACACAGTTCCTTCATATAACCACTGATGTGAACGCAGAGGAGACCGCTCACCTCTTCTTTGAGGATGTCGTAAAGTAGAACGGCTTGCCGCTGCGCATTATCTCCAACCAAGACAGAAAGTTTGGTAGTGATTTCTGGCAAAAGATGCACGAGTACTTCAGCAGCGAGTCACAGATATCGACAGCGTTTCACCCAAAAACTGACGGAAAAACAGAGCGCATGAAACGCACTCTGGAACAAAAACTTCATATGTACTTGGACCTTGCCATGAATGACTGGGACGAATTCCTAGCACGAGCAGAGTTTGTGACAAGCAACTCGATGAACGAGTCTACACAATTCACAACGTTTGTGCTTAACACTGGTCGGCATCCAGTGGTGCCCTCTACATTGGTGAAGAGTGGGAGTATAGGAGGACAAGTTCCTTCTGATCAAGCCTTTGCTAAGCACACAGACTCCTTGTTACAAGAGGCAAAGGGTCATCTTGAAACCGCTCAGCAAGGACGAAAGGCATTTGGTGACAATGTTTACCATGAGGTCTTGTTTGACATCAGTGATAAAGTGCTGACTAGCACAATGAATGTTAGGGTGAATTCGCCAGGGCGCGAAAACTTCTACCGAAGTAGATTGGGCCGTTTCCAATCATTGCACTCATCGAGCCAGCGGCATACTGATTGTTGCTTCCGTCGAGTACAAAGATACATGGCGTATTTCACGTGGACCTGTTGGCTCCATACACGGCAGTGGGAACCGTTCAGCCACCACCGACAGTGCTTGCTTCCGACAGCCAAAACGAGGTTTTTTGTGTACTCTGGTACCAAGAGCGTACTCGCCGGTCACGTGTTGTTAGGGAATACGTCGTTCATTGAGCTGGGTGTGGGCCTGAACATAACTCATGGGAGCCCAAATCTCAGTGCATTCATGGACTACGACCATAGGATGTTGGGGATCCCCAACATAGTTGTCGCATGGACGCTCCATCCTAAACAAGGGAGGCCGCTACCCATGCTGACCGACAAGCTACAACTTCATGTTTAGCTGGTGACCAAAATTACTAAGTTTCTTTCACAATTTTGATGACTCACTATCTGTCAATCTTGCTTGTTGTTCATGAACCGAGATGGTTCATAGTAAGTGGAGATGAATGTAGCTGGAGGGCTTGTTCAGCCCTCCCTCCTTGCTGAAGTAAGGGATGGTTGTGCACCACCCCTCACGTCAGCAAGGGCTGGCCGTCGGGCAGCAGTTTGCTCGCCGCCGGCCAGCTGGCTGCCGGCCAACTGGACGGCAGGCAGCCGGCGAAGTGACCGGCCGGCCACAAGCAGGCTAGCCGTCAGCTGCTGATCGCGGCCTCAGCCTGATCGGTGGCTAAGGGGCAATGAGGGCTCGAGGGCAAGGCCTCATGGCCTCGTGCCCTCGCCATCGCTTGCCCTCCTTGCAAGCGAGTGACCGAGGACGAGGGAGGAGGATGAGGGTGAGAGGGAGAGTAAGAGACAATCCAGGCACAAAAATTACCAACGTGCCTCACACGCGATGATTTTGTGCCAGAACGACAAACATAAACTCAAAGTTCATTTATGATAAACTTTGAGTTTTCAAGAGGAAAAACACATGCAAACTCACAATTTCAAAGTAAAACACCCTTGGTTTGGGTTCGAGAACCAGGTATAAGGCAAAAAACAAAATGGGCCTTCAGAGACTCAAAACATTTGAGTCTCTCTGTTGTGTGTCGTTGACGACGATTGCTCCTCGGTCCTGCAAATGGGATAAACCCCGGACGCGGGCTGAGAACGCCATTATACGAACTCCAAAAACGACCTTAGAGCAGGAGCTCTAAGTACAAGCCCGTTACACAGGATGATAGGATATGATAGGCTAGCCAGTTGTCACTAGTACATGTGTCCTTTGTGGGCTCACTGTACTCTTTCCGTTGTTCTTAACCTACACATTCCAGAGGTGGTCAACGTTTTGCACTATACTTCTTCTACCTACCACCAGAGCCCAAACTTTGTGTAGCATGGGCATGCATGCCCTGAAATTATTTCTTCAAGCTATCAATGTACAAGGGGGCCGTGTGAGCAATAAAGAAGCAAACAAATTTGAAAGCGGAGGTAGCAAGCACCAAGTACCGCCACACGTGTAGCAGCATACGATAACATCAAAACATATGCGACGTCAAGACAGTAAAAGCAACTACAACGAGGGTGGTTGTAATCTACGTGTTTGGATTTCTGGTCCTTGAGTGGCTAGCGGATGTTACAGTAGTTGCTATACAAGCAAAAGAAGAAGTAGCACTCAGGGGGAAACCGCTACGGCGACAGAAAAGCGCGGGCTCCATACAATGACTGGAGAATGTGTGCTGTGTTAAGCAGTAGCATCAACAAGTTGTGGCTTGAAAAATGTGGAATAGTAGCACGCAAGTAGCGTGGCATAGATTCTACCTACCTATACCTAATAATGTAGCAATCATGATTTCCAACCTCATCATAAAGTTCATTTTTCTATCAGACCAGTGCCCACCGCCATAAAACATCAGGAAGGAGATGAACAACACCCTTTTAGGGTTCCTTTCGGCAACAAAAAAAGGATGGACAAATGCCATCTTTCAACAAGAACCTTGCAATCACACCCAATAATGAGGGAGACTTTGGTTTGGTCAGGCGAGACACCCTAATACAAGCACAAAAACATTTGAGAATATAGAAATGCCTCTCTCCAAAACAAGCAAAGTGGAAACAAGTGACTTGTTTCTTGGAACACTTCCTAGAAAAACGGCATTTCTTCTTGTCAAACCCCACAGTTGCCAGATTCTAGGGATCCCTTCAATCCAAGCGGACCAAAAGTTTTGGAGCTTTCATAACAACAAACTCCATAATCCGACAGAAAATCCCACGATGGGAGGGAAGTTTTGGCTCTCCCACCTTGCAATAGCGAGGGGGTGGTTTGCAACCACTCCTTGCAAAATGCAAGGGTTGGCTAGCCACTGGCTGAACGCCGGCCAGCTGGCAGCCGGCCGGTTGGATGGCTGGCAGCCGGTCAGGTGACCGGCCGGCCACCCACCGACGAGCCACTAGCTCCCAATGGAGTTGGTGGTTCCATCAGCAGCTGAGAGGCCATGAGGGTCTTGAGGGCAATGCTCGTGGCCTTGTGTCCTCGTCCTCACTTGCCCTCCTTGCTAGCGAGGGTGAGTGAGGACAAGGGATAGAGCGAGAGCAAGAGCAAGTGTGCACGGGAGAAGTCACCGTAAAATGGGGGATCATGTTGTGCATGCGATGATTTCGCATCAACGTGTCAAAAATAAAGTTCTAGTTTGTTTTGGACAAACTCCAAGTTTCTAAACCGGAAAAATCACGAGTTTGAGATGATAGCCCTCCTGTTTTGGACCCAGCATGAGGGGATGAGTTCAAACAGAAATGGTTTGGAAATGGTTTGGGCCGGGCTCCTACATGGGTCGTTGTTGACAATTGCCCCAGAGTGATGTGGAGGGAAAACTTTGATTTGCAAGCTCCGGATGCAATTCTACGAACTCTGACCTCCGTGCAGGAGCTAACGAGTCAACACGTGACAGTGGCTCTTAAGTAGGACGACCCTTGTGACCAACTATATGACAGTTCCAACGACAACGCCATAGATAAAACACTGTGTGCAGCTATTGTTGTAGTGGAAACACAAAAGGGGAGTACAACCTTAAGACTTAACCATGTTAAGCACTAAAAAGTGCTTAGCATGGTGCTGAAAAGCTCTTGAGGAGCTCTGTTTACATTTTCCAGGCCATCTTAGCTTCTCCTCCTCCCCAGGGAGGTAGGTGGATTTTTGTTGGACAGGGTGGGGAGTGCCCACCCCCAAACCACCAACGTCCCTTACATTTTCAAGGTTTCGCTCTCCCTCCTTGAACCGAAAAATCGGACAGTACCTCTTCCTAAGACCCTGGTTTTAGGACTATCACAAGGGAGATACCTCCAAGGAGGCCCAAGGTGCTTCAAGAGAGCACAAGAAGCGCCAAGGATGAACTGAAAACAAATAAGAGGCCAGGAGGAGCCAGAGAGGAGTGTGTGAGGGTGTAAATCCTAGACCCTCCTCTCCTTCTCACTTATTGAGCGATACTCACCTTCTTCTGTCCCCTTTAATTTCATTTTTGTTTCTATTTTTTCATGTACTATAGGTTGCCTTGTGACGTGAGTCATGGCTTAGGAGCTTAGCTTGAACCCACGCATTTGTGACAACCGAGGCAGCATAGAAACATGATATCCTTCTACCACGTGATTGTGCCAACCATGGCAGCCTAAGAAATCATGAACATTGCCATGTGATTACACCGTCTGCTGCGGCCTACAGATTTAAACATAAACTTTGAAATTTCCTCACCAACCGTGAGAGCAAGGACCCGAGGAAGGGGGTAACAACTCTTTGAGGTTGTGAGCGACCATAAAAGGGTTACGTGCTAGTTACATGTCTCAACGCCATGGTCAGAGCCGTCTTAGATAAACAAGGACAAGGTGGTAACGACTTCACCACATGCCCTTGGCGGACTCCAAGTTCTTCTTAGCACAAGCCGGATGATGTCGTAGCAAAGGTAGTTTGCTTTGATCAATGAAAGCTTGCTAGTTTTTTCACCAAGGTGACGGGACGGCTCAAGATCAACATCGATGGTGGAGGTGCGACACCACATGGAAAAGTGGGGAGAGACCTTCCTTCCTACAATGTGGCTGTGATGGGATATGCCCATGTCCACTTGAACGCTGTCACGGGCAACAGCTTCCTCCAAAAGGTGGGACTCCTCAAAGACATGTATGCAAACCATACCCTCCTTCAATAGGTTAAGGTGCACGGACAACACGAGGTCCTCGAGGCTTTGTTCGAGGCTCCGGGGACATAAAGCTGTGGTTTGCAATTGTCAACCTAATAGTCCATCTTGGGCAAAGCAGCACAGACCTCGACCGTGACCGCCAACTACATCGTATGGCAGCTTATGAGGCAACCCACCGATACAACAAGCTCGACAAGGCGTTACATAGTGTGACCTAGGTGTGGATGGTCCAGCGGTTGCAACGTGCTACTGGTGCTAATGCCACCACTAGTGGCAGCAAGGACTTACCTCCCTCAAGGACATTGGGGCCGCCAATGAAAACGTTCTTTTTCCATAGTGTCAAGATCTTCCAAAAGGATGTGAAGTTAACCGACTCCCTAAATTGTATGAAGCATGTGAGGTAGAGTTATTCAAAACAGTTTTATATACTAGAAGATGTGTGTATGGAGGGAAGTGGCATGATCTCAAGGTTCTAGGAAGCTGTGCCTTGTGGAAGGATTTCATGGTGATTGAGTTAGAGGTCTCTCACTCGATTGTAGGTCGGGTGGACAATGTTCAAGGTGAAAGTGTATGTGGGAAGTGCATGTGCAAGTGTATGGATGATCAACAGTTTTGTGAGTGTAAGTGTGCACTTGTGTAACGAGATAGTAGTGGACGAAAGGGGAGGAGAAAGAGGTTGTGGGGTGAAAGCACATATGCAGAGTGCATGTGGAGGCGTTAGCAAATGTGAGTGTAGTGTGGGTGGAAATGTTCACCAGTATGAAATGTAGTTGGGAAAAGATTAGAGTCAAGTAGATTTGGGCTTTGGGTAATGAAAGTGTAAGTGTGGAGTACAGGTGGAGGTGCACCTTCAGAACAACTAGTTATACATACATGTTTACACTTCTGCAAGGCTTTGAATTATTCAAGCAAGTGGGTTGTAGAAGGTGCTTGATTCTTTTGGAAGTGTATGTGCCGAGTGCATGTGGAGGTGTGTAAACAAACGAGTGTGGCATGGATGAGTGCATACATTGGTGTACAACGTTCTAGGTGGAATGCTACAATTGTATGGGAGGGGGTTTGAAGCTGAAAGTTTAACTGGGGAGTGCATGTGGATGTGCATTGAAATGGGTTACCTGCAAGAAATGTGTACTCATTGGTGGAAGAATTTTTGTTCAACCAAGAGGAGTTTGGAAAGCAGGGGTTTTATAGTGATAGTGTATATGGTGAGTGTATGATGAGGTGTTCAAGAAGTTGTGTGTGGCATTAATGAAGGTGCTCACTAGTGTAGAAGCAAAAAAAATCGGCTCCTTCTTTGCTTTGGTAAAATCCATTCTCCTCGTAGCAATTCTTCCAATGAATGTAACACAAATATTGTGGCAGTAAAACTGCTCAGAGATACAATGTTATGATAACTTACATAGAAAAAACCTCGATAAAAAATCTGAAAATTCTGAACCATAATTCATGAGCCTTAAAAATGATGAGGTGACGTACTCTGGGATCATTGAGTCGGTGTTGGTCAGGCTTGACAGTTGTTTCATGTTATTTTTGCTGAGAACATTGAAAGGCACCGAGTGGAACATTCGGTCAATGCTAGACACATTTGTCTCCCTTCTCACTTGTCCACCCGCAACCCATCCCCCCACAATCCCTCTCAAGTGCACGTGGGGAGTGCATAGGATGGTGTACGACACGATGTATCTACGTACGGCATGACCGTGCACTTGCGTACATTTGCTTCCGGAGTTCTGGATCATTCTTGTGCATCCATCTCATCAACGTGTACTCCGACAATTGTACACTTCAATTTTCACTCAGCATCTTCCTCATTGGTGACAGGGGAGGGATCTGGTCTCAAATTCTTGAGGTCCCATCGGTCTCCCTCCACCATGCGGTGACTACATGTGGAATTGCACGGCAAGCATCATGTACGAGATAAGAAAATGCAACCAAGTGCGTATTCTTTCGCGACAACGTTGAGCTGTCGATGCATCTCAATTGACCAGCCATGCCTTTCCATTACAATACGTAATGAATGAATGTCATTTCTACCAATGTAATATCCACATCGTGACCCACTTGCAAGCGTCAGCCCTACAATACATCTATTTTTCTTTCTCGGACGACCTTCAGCGGCAAATCATTTTAGGTCGAGCGTGAAGAAGAGTCCGCAATTGGTTCCGGTCGATCCTCGTTGGCAACTGACCTTTGCTGGCAGAATCCCGACTAAAGAAACATCAATATCCGGGCAGGGGAAGGGGGGGAGGAGATGTGCCGACAATTGGCAACTAACATCATGCAGTGGTTGTAATCCGCCTGCCACGTGAACCGAATGAAGTGCCAACAGCAGCCAGCCAATCTCTCTAGTATATTTGAACGCGGGGTCCATGTTTCTCTCAAATGCCCCACCTTTCCCATCCCTCCAAACATCAATATCAACGAGGTCAGGTATCGGGCTACCGGGAGGTCGGTAAGTGAGGAATCATAGAGCGCAAGAATTCCTATGCTCGACGTGCGACGTTCGATGAGGCCGATGGAAGAGTTCCTATGACATTGGTTGACCAGGAAGCCTTGTATCAAACGATACGTCAATGCGACAAAGATTTGGAGATCTCAATACCGGCGGCCACAAGCTTTCACACTAGCTATATCGACGGTCTGAATGTCTTGAACCTTACTGTGCGCTAGTGAAAATTTGCTTGTCCTTCATGCCATATTGGACATACAACGTGGCATACACTTGCCTCATGCACTCCAGTCCAAGCGGGCTAGTAAATGAAACCGTACGCTTCACTCCCCTCCCCCTTGAACACCAGTAAAGTGTACACTGTGAATGCATATGCAAGTGCACAATCACCGCACTAAACGTGGGAGAACTCTGTTCACAATTGCATTTCGGAACCTGCGTGGAAATGTCATAGCAGAAACATCACTTATGAACTTCACAGCAATACATGCATACTCAGTGTCGTGCACCTCCTAATACGCTCCCCACGTACACTCCTAGGGATGGGGGGGTGGGGGGGAGAGACGGGTGAGCGAACCAAAACCAGAATCTGGTACAAACCAAGTCTTTTGGTCTGAACAAGGACGTCAAATACGTGCCTTTGAGGACTTTCAAAGGTGTCAAAGTAAATGGCGTGGAGCACACTTGAAACATGGAGACAGAACTAGGTCACATAAAGTTCTCATAGCAGAATGAGATTTTGGAGACATTCATAGCAAAACAAAATTTACAAAGAATGTGACATGAAATGTTTACTACTTCTGGACATTAGAAACCAAGTTATCTTTAAATGTAAATCCGTACTCACATGTATTAATCATCCAGTATGTTTGTAAACTTGTACTTCTATCATAAAAATATGCCAAAAAGAGAAACTTCAGAGTTTTCTCATAGATGTTTTCCTATAGAGAAAGAAGAAACTTTCGAGATATTATTATCAGTGCGAGAGTGCCTTCTTAACGACTGTATGGAAACATTATAGCTCATACATATTGGAAGGTTCTAACCACCTTCATAGCCTGATGAAGGAATGTAAGATTTTTTCTTCGTAGTTACTCATTTATGATGAATTTCGGTGCATACTGTTTGATGGGTGCATGAATTAGGTTTGATTGGTTCTAAATGGAGCACTTTCTACTTGTCCACAAGGCTCCACTTAATGAGTGGGACAACCTTGCTACGGCTCAAAATGAAGACATGCTCTTCAAGTACGTGGTCAAGGGGTGGGGAGAAAACAACAACATATGGAGTGGCAACCCATGCCGTGAGGGACTTTCTGTGCTATCATGTACAAGGAGGTGCAACATGCCTTCTATAAGATCAAGGACTTTAAGTATTTGGGTAGCTCGTTTGAGGCCTACATGAGCGAGTTTGATGGATTTGTGGAAGAAGCCAAAAGCTTCACCGAGGGCGATGGGACCCAAACCTTCAAGTACTCGAAGTGCTTGCTACTAAAGGACTTGCCTGATGGTCGTACTAGCACAAAGCTGAAGGATGAGACCACCACGACGGCAACACTCCAGGCTTAGACAAGTTGGAAGGCATCACGTGACTGCTTGAGTGAAGTGTGTTCACCGAATCTGAAACAATACTAGGATGCACGACTAAACGTACATGCACTGCAAGGCCGTGACATGCGCATGGACGCTACACGGACTGGAGGGACAATCGGGTAGCAAGGGAAGATTAAGGACAAGCAGCTAGTATATCCCTTAGTCAAGAAGACTACTAGGCACAAGGCCAGCGACCGCAAGCACGAACGCGACAATGACGGGTTGCAGGCAACGCATGGGCATCGCAACACAAACTTCCACAAAGGACTCTGCCAGAAATGTATGCAGCCTGGCCAATTTAGGGCTCACTGCCCTGAGGCTCCCGGTTGTGGACAAGAGGTCGTGGCATTGGCTGCAGCCACAACTCCTCGTGGAGATGGTGCAGCAAAAGGCCTCGGACAAGGTCATGGACAGAGCCATTGTTGTGACAATGGACCCGTCCGTGGAAATGTAGAAGGACGTGGTGTGGGTTTTTTCCACCCTTGAGAGATGTTAGTGGAGACCACTCATGGATATAAGTGGATCATGAGTGTGGATCCATGTTTGGAGACGAGGATGTTATCCTAATTGAGTTTTTGACAAGTTCTAACTTCTTTGTTGTTTTCTAGCCCTCTCGTTGAACCTCATTGTACACTTTCTGGACAATATTCCCGATTAAACCTTGCATCTCTGGACAAGATGCATGATTGAAGATGCTTATCGATGGCACCACAGACCACTCTATAAGAAGGGTACGACATAGTAACTGAAAGAAACATCCTTTAAGTGATGAGCTCAATCACGTTTGCGGTACCGTTGGTCAACAATTTTGACACAACCAAATTTCAAGACTAGAAGGTACTAGCCAAATCCAAACGTAGCCAAAAGACTTGGACTTGAGTGGGAGAATCATGGGAGTTACGACGCCCACCATACCAATTCCATATTTACCGCAAACTTGGCTTGCCATAATTGATCATTTTACTCAGAAAAGTAGAGGCAACATGGCGATGAAGTATACAGGATACCTAGTTGGCACTTCTATGAACGTGCTGGCTCACACTGGAGGAAATAACTCCTTTGTTAGCCTTGGCTTTTCCCAACAAGTGGGCCTGCAGAACAAACCATTGGAGCACTTATGACTGATGACAACCGTACAGTACTCGTGATTGGTACTTGAAAGGCAAAAACTTGCATTCAAAGGTACATACAGAGCATTACATTGAAGTTACTCAACCTTGACATTGACCTGTTTGACGTGGCGCGAGGAGATCCTTGGCTTCGTTGAAACAAGGCTCTGTTGTGCTTTGTAATCAAAGCACCTCATACTTTGAAAGACATAGTGTCAATTCAAATTGATTCCGAGTACGGAATCGTCACCAACCTGTCTTGAAGTCCATGTTAGCTTTTCTGTGATGCAGGTCAAGAAATGTATTTGACAAGGTTATTGTCAACTCTTGGATTAGCTACAGAAAGTGGAGAATGATGTGAAGGAAGGCACGCAACAAGAGATAAAATCTTTACTAGCGGAGTTCTCAGATGCATTCCAAGATCCACCAGCAAGGTTTTTACCAGAATGACAAATGGGCCAAACAATTCCGCTCAAGCCAAAGGCGACTCCTCCATTTAGACCCCTATACTACCTTAGCATGGCAGAAAGGGGAGAGGCTGAACGCCAAATCAAATAGCATCTTGCAAAATGGTGGATATAGTCCAGTAGTTTGCCGTTTGGTGTACCGATTCCTTTCAAGAAAAAGAAAAGAATGGTGGTTTATGAATCTGCGTGGACTACCGACCGTTGAACAAGTTGGTGGTGAAAATTTGATTCCCTTTAACGCAAATTGAGGACCTGCTCAACCAACTCCAAGGGGCTCAACTCTTTCCAGCCTTGGATTTATCTCAAGGGTAAAATCAAATCCGCATTACAGAAGATGACGCTTCCAAAACAACATTGTGAACGAACATGGGTCAATATCAATTTCGGATTTTGTACTTTGGGTCAATGATTGCCCCGGTAACCTTCCAAGGGGAAATAAACCAAACGTTTGCTAAACAACTTGATCAGTTTGTTTTGGTTTCCTTTGATGTCATCTTGGTTCTCTCCAACTCAATGGAAGAGAACACAGAACATGTGCACCAAGTCTGTGTGCTCCTTCGGGAACAAAAGTTCCATGTGCAAGTGAGAAAGTGCAAGTTTGCAAAAGATTCGAAAAGAAAAACCTGAACACATAGTCAGCAAGGACGGTATGTGTGTTAACCCATGAAAGGTCCAAGCTCTTGTGGATTTCCGCATCCAAGTAACGTTGGGTAGATTAGGTCTTTTCCTGGCCTTGCAAACTGTTTTGGACGGTTCATGCAAGGTTACTCGATCTTGGTAGCTCCACTGACTAGGCTCACGCTAAAAAACATGTATTGGAAATGGACATCTGACTATGAGAACGCTTCTTTCAAAGTCAAAGAACTTGTATCCACAGCGCCCGTCTTAGCTCTTTTGGATCCACTGCGACCATGGGATGTGCGATGGGATTGGCTTCAAACCGCAATGATTGAGGGTCCCTAGACCTCAATTCATCCTGTTGGGTGCCCACAGTCCAGGCGCCACGCTCATGGCACGTGGCACCAGCCCTGTGCTACATATTCTCGAGGGGAATCACCACCGAAAAATTTGAGCAGCTACTTTTCCCGGCCATGGTTGAGGTGTGTGTGTGTGTGTGTGTGTGTGTGTGTTTGTGTGTGTG
>SZWC01009459.1:63666-82432 GCA_023375785.1 Penium margaritaceum
TGTGTGTGTGTGTGTGTGTGTGTGTGTGTGCATCCACTAGGTCCGTGGCACTATTTAGGCGGTCCAGACCTCAGTTGTTATCTCTCTCTGCATATTTCAACATTTGCAGCTTCTGACACTTGTGTTTGTGTCCCTAGCCAACCCCTTCTTGTTCTCACCTACACCTGTGTGTGCTAGTGAGTTAGCTAGTTGGCTTGTACTGCCACGCTAGCGTCAGCAGTGCTAAAAGCTGTCTCTCAATGTCACCTCTTTAGCAACGTATGGTAAGGTTATACATCAATGTGCCATCCTCAGTAGGACACTTCATGAACATTGTACCAATGAAATAATTTCTTACTTCATTAATGTATCATGTACTTACTTCCCATGTGGTGGTTGTGCAGCCTATTACAGACAGTGTCATGTCTTGTGTTTCTACGTGGTACGTGAAGGTTATTCTTATGAAAGAATGACATGGATTTCAGCTTATTGTTATGATGTTGAAAGAGAAGCAGTCATTTGAACGCTATGAACAGTCTTTACATCAGAACCATTACCTTATGAACACTCACAAGTACACGTCACCTACTTCTGACAGTACTTGGTAATGAAGTTGGCACTTGAAATGACCAACCTTACACAAAGGACTTGGATTGAGTACAATCAATTAAGGAAATGTCAAACACTAAACACCATAGACAGTGAACATGGGGTACGTAGTTTCCTCGAAGAGTTCACGACTCAATCCCCAGAGAAAATGAACAATGTCACAGACAGGACACAGTTGCTCCCATGGCTGACAGTGCTCAGCATCGTAGAAGACGTCGGCCTCAGTGCCTGAATCTTGGCAGCCATGTTTGCTTCTTAGAACATACACACTACTAGCCCCCCTCCCCACATGCAATGAACTACTGTGTCTAAGCCTAACTCTGACCTTCTGCCTAACCCGGAACCCCCTTCTCCGGGTGAACTGTGAGCCGCCTCTCACTATGGTGTGCTCAATCTCCATAGTCCAGCAAACTTCATCCTGCACATGAGCAAAACCAAGTATTAGTCATGACGAACACCCTTAACCGATGAGAGTTCCATGAAAATATGAATAACAGGGCATGATGACAAACAGAACAAGTACGTACCTCACTCTGCCTCCTCTGGCTCCTCCTCGTACATCTCCTGCCACTCTCTCTCCTCCTCATCCAANTCATTTGAACGCTATGAACAGTCTTTACATCAGAAGCATTACCTTATGAACACTCACAAGTACACTTCACCTACTTCTGACAGTACTTGGTAATGAAGTTGGCACTTGAAATGACCAACCTTGCACAAAGGACTTGGATTGAGTACAATCAATTAAGGAAATGTCAAACACTAAACACCATAGACAGTGAACGTGGGGTACGTAGTTTCCTCGAAGAGTTCACGACTCAATCCCCAGAGAAAATGAACAATGTCACAGACAGGACACAGTTGCTCCCATGGCTGACAGTGCTCAGCATCGTAGAAGACGTCGGCCTCAGTGTCTGAATCTTGGCAGCCATGTTTGCTTCTCAGAACATACACACTACTAGCCCCCCTCCCCACATGCAATGAACTACTGTGTCTAAGCCTAACTCTGACCTTCTGCCTAACCCGGAACCCCCTTCTCCGGGTGAACTGTGAGCCGCCTCTCACTATGGTGTGCTCAATCTCCATAGTCCAGCAAACTTCATCCTGCACATGAGCAAAACCAAGTATTAGTCATGACGAACACCCTTAACCGATGAGAGTTCCATAAAGATATGAATAACAGGGCATGATGACAAACAGAACAAGTACGTACCTCACTCTGCCTCCTCTGGCTCCTCCTCGTACATCTCCTGCCACTCTCTCTCCTCCTCATCCAAGTGCTGGGTGTGCTCATCCTGTGTCACCGTCTCACCATCATCACTAAGAGGAGGGGAGTATGCACCAGAGTCATCACTTTCAGCACCAAAATCATCATCATCCTGTTCGTCCCGGGGCAGAGCCTCGAGATCGTACTCCACATCACCACTGTCATACGCTGCAAGTGGAGCATCCACAGCTGTGGAGGCAGTTGCACGTGCCTCCAAGGCTGCTGCGGCCTGTGCAGTAGCAACCTCTAGACGTCCATCGTATCCCCTTGCTGCGGCCTGTGCAGCAGCAACCTCTAGACACCCATCGTATCCCCTGCGGCCTGTGCAGGACTTGGAGTAGGCGGGTTTTTGCAGCGTGTCCTGGTGTGGCCTTTTTGCCCACAGAGTGGGAAAATGAAGTTTCTCTTCCGCATTGTCTCACGGTCTTTCCTTGCGCCACGCAGGCGTCCCTTCCCACGCCTTGATCCCGGTTGCAGCCACTGTGGTTCGACGGGCACAATGTTCTTCACCACCGGCGAGGGGATGGGGTTGTTGTATGTACGTTGGAACGCCATACGCGTGAGTCCAGGGTCGACAAGGTTCTCTTTGTTGATGCGCTTCATGAGCAGGAAAGCGCAAGCATGATGACATGGCATTCCAAACTCCTTCCACCTGCCATAGCTGCAAGTCTTCTCCAAGAGGTCTACCTGTCGGGGATTATTGGTTGGTCCATCCACAGTTGCAGTGTTTGGGCCCTCCTCAGTCACATTGTACTCACGGGCCACCGCTAGGCAGTTGAGCAGTTGGTCGGCTTGGACAGGGGCCAAGGACGTTTGCACAGCTTCCGCCTGGGCACACCGAGCACAAAACATGCGATGCACAAAGGGCAGGATGCTCACAACACAGTTCTATGGATACATCTTGCGGTGTGCGACGATGCGTGCGTTCCACCTCTCTGCTGCGTTGGAGGTGGTGTGGCCTCCCCTGCTAAGGGGGCAGTGGAGACGTGTCCATCTCTCCAGAGGTACACCCCCGACCACAGACCCATCCCTACCTGGCCTACCAAACAGATATGCGTAGGCAGATGCACTCACTTGACGCAGGTGGGTGGTTGCCTTTTGCCACTGGTCGACATTGAGCGCATGCGCACACTTCCATGCCCAGTGTGCGGTTTTTTTCCCGTGGGCAATGCGGATGTTCTCGCATAAGTGCCATGCGCAGAACGTGTGTGTTGCACCACTTAGGTACTTCTTCACCGCTTTCTCCAGGCCCATCTATCTGTCTGTGATGATGCATTTCCCAGGCAGAGTAGCAGTGGGATACGCGAGGGCAACTTGTGTGCAGAAAAAGTTCCAACTCCTCTTGTCCTCGGTCGGTGCCAGTGCCCACGCCATGGGCACTGCGTGGTCATTGGCCTCAAAAAATTGGGCAAGCAACAGAGTTTGCTTATGCCCGTTTTTCAAAAACATTGCATCCATGGTCAAGATGCGTCGACTGTGCTGGAAACCAATCCTGGCAGCCCGTGGAGCGACGAACGCCCACAGGAAAGCACCGTTCTTGTCCTTGTGCGTGACCGCGTGGATTCCTGGGTCAACGCGTCTCAGCTACACACACGAAATGGATGTACACAACTCAATAGAACTGAAAGTTGAATGAACACTACTTTGTTCAAGGTTCCAAGCGGACATGTTTGCGTACCTCGTCGATGTAACATGGAAAGAGACTCCACTTGTGGGTTTTCTTGCCCATCAAGTTTTCCTGGGCCTGTGCCTTTGCGCGGTAGAGTGTGTTGTTGGAGATGTTGATGCCGGTCCGCTCGTGGAGTACCTGCCGCAGGGTGGCTGTAGACATAGTGGGGTCGCGCTGCAGTGCTTCGCCTATTTTGCGGGCCACCCACCCCTTCTAGCGGGCCGGATTGCCGTGACCAATGTTGGGGACATACTTGTGTCCATCAGCGTCGTGGGACACAGTCACGGCGCCAAACTTGCTTGTCACATGTGCGCGTAGGAGCCAGGTACAACCCTTGTTCTTGACCTCGGCACACGTCACGTGGAATTTGGCGGGCTCACTACGCACCCACTTATGCCCAAAGTGGTTGTCAACTGCGTAGTCCTCCACAAACGCCCAGGCTACGTTCATGTTTTCAAACAACATACCCTCTGCCGGATCCTTTGGCATCCCCTTGTGCTTCTTGGGGCTGTGACATGGTTTGTCTTCCGAATCGCGTGTCCATGACAGCACAGCATAAAATGACATGGGAGAGCACTGGTTACGAATGGATTCCATGCAAAACCAAGAAGAGGAACCTCTACTTCCATGCACTGTCTCCGTCTTCCTAAGAAAATCGAGACACAAGATGCGACAAAGTGAGCATTACCGAGGTGGCCATGTGGTACGGACAGCACGCGACGGCGCCCCATGCTAAACCTAACCGGTCCGGCTTCCCGGACATCGGGGGACGTGGGAGCACGAGGTGGTTCATCCGGGAGTTGGTTCTGTGAAAGGGCGTCCTAGTCGTCCAACCGCCGGGACCACCAATCATCGTTCCAATCCCGAGTCAACAAAAACATAACATCTTCAAACGCGCCTGATGGGTTGCTCGGCGGAGGGTTATCGGGGTACCACCTCGGTGCAGGTCCGTGAGAAGACCAAGCAACGTTCTCGTCAGGACTTGGTTGCGTGGTAATGAGCCAAGCGTGTTCTAGGGAAGCCATCCGAAATGGTGGGTATTTTGTGCACAAAACATCATCCTATTTATCCCATCTACCCTCCTCATTAGGCTTACCGGCGTCCTCGATGACTTGGTCGTCCACCATTCCGCCTTCACGAAGGATGCAACAGCAGAAGCAACGTCGTTAGAGGGAGCGGTGATGGTGTCAACGACGATGACACAACACTGAATGACAACGGATGAAACTCCACAGGTACCCTGCCGCAACAAGTGGTGCAAGTGGCGGACAATCCGAGGATAGGTGTACACGTAGGATGAGGGTACTGTCCGCCGATACCCCTCTTCATGCACATACTCTGTGACTGTAGTGCATGTCATCTACTCTCCGCTTACAACTAATAGTACACCATGGTTTTGGGTACCCCTACGGCCTCGACGACCAATCTGGTCATGGACCCGACGGCGACAAACCAGTCCCCCCGACCAACAGCCTCACCAACGATAGTAGGGACGACAGGTGGCACTGAACGACAAGCGCGGATAGCGAACAGGATCTCCACACTCAAGAAAATCAACAACCACCTGCTCCAACAACTCAACGACGCAATGGAGGCTCTTCCCAAGGCAAGCGCGCGTGAAGTCGTGCTTGTCGAGAGTAATTCTCAACTCGTGCAAACCCAAAACTTGTTTGACTCCACCAGAATCGTTCGATCCTGCAAACTAAAAAAAACCGACGGTTCAGATGTGGCTGACAAGTTTGGAGGTGTATTTCACCGCTGTTGGGATAAACGATGATAAAAAGAAATTTGACTTTGCGGCCGCGATTTTGTGTGGCACGGCATTAAGTTAGTGGTCTGACTTAAAGACCATCCAACACCAACAGAAGATTGGCGAGTATCATCAACGGCTCAAGGCGTCCTTCTCACATCACTGATCGTAGGCATTCTACCCTTCGAGCAGATCAACCCACATTGGCAAGACACGCTGACGCCACCAATCGACTAGAACAATCTTTGCATGCAATGCTCGCACAATTTGGACAGCTGAAAGAGAAGTGTGACGTACGGTACAAGCTTCAACGTCTACATCAACAGTCAAGCGTGGCAGAGTGCACGTGGAGATTCCGCGAGATCATCCCCGGAGCAAACATCACCCCCGACGAACTCTGTTTCCACGACAACAACGGCCTCAAGCGAGACATGCAGCGAGCAATCACTGTTTTGGGCATCAAGAATGATTTTCCATGGATGATTCCAACAACAAAAATGATCGACAACGTCGACTACAACGCTCAGATCCATGAATCATACGCCTGGCGACCTCCTAACCAAAATTAGCGTGGAAATGGAAAGAACTAGTCAGCGGCCACCTTGAATCTGATGGAAGTAGACACCGTCAAATAGAGAGATGCCCAGACCCGTTACAACTGCGGAAAAGCCAAGCACATCGTGCGCAACTGTCGAAGCAAACAGCGAGCCAAAAGAGGGGGAATTCGTAGAAAAATGAGTCAGGAAACAGCAAATGACAGGAGCAAAAGGTGCAACTCTTGTCCGTGAGGAGCGATGAGCGCTGAACGATCATCCATCCAAATGACCCACATTACCATGGAGGGATCTGAGACTGCAAAGTTTGACAAGGTTTCCAAGGACGACCAACCGACGATACTCCTCAACGTTCAACCTTGAGGATGTAGAAGTCGTAGAACGGTACCGGCGCGAGTGGATGGAAGAGCTTCACAGAACATCGTAAGCAATGACATGGTTTGCAAGCTAGGATTGCAGACCGAGCCAGAGGTGTTTGAAGGAAAAACCATCGACGGGAGACTATAGATTCGGAGACTCCGAGAACCACTACCATTACAAGTGGGAGATCTTTGGGATATAGCCGTCTGGAGGTCTTGTCCAGTGAGCAATCACAAAATCATCCTCATACGATTGTTTTTGTATAGACACAATCCACAGGTCGACTGCAACAACGGTGACATGTACGTGGAGATTAACGGCGCCAAACAACAGCTTTTCCGTGTGAGACAGGAGTTGACAGTGGAAGCAGCAGAGATGGAACCACCTGAGGAAGCAGCGGAATTCAAAAAGCGACAACCAACGCAACCTATATCGCTTAACATGGCCAAACACTGTCTCTGACGAAGAGCTCGTGCGTGGCTCGCACACCTCGAGCCAATGTGAGAAATGGAAGTGGTAGCAGTTGACTCATCACTCGCCTCTTCAGCCTCATCGGCCTCGACGAAGTTTGCAACGGTACCCAAAGAGTTGGCACTGCTCATTGAGGAGTTCACGATCGTCTTCCCGAATGAACTCTTAAAAAATAAACCTCCATAGCGTGAAACTCACCATCGCATCGAACCGAAGCCAGGTAATAGATCCACCGTCTGAGGGGCTTATCGGATGAGGGATCACAAGCTAACCGAGCTTAAAAAGCAACTCGATGAGATGCTTGTTTAGGGGTTCATCTGCCCATCCATGTCACCATACGCCACACCAGTATTATTCGTAAAAAAGAAAACTGGCGAGATACGGATGTGCGTGGATTGTCGATGTTACCATCAAGAAGTGTTATCCTCTCCCTCGAGTCGATAAACTTTTCGACCAACTCCGAGGAGCCCAAATTTTGAGTAAAATCAACACACGTAGCGGATATCACGGAATACATATGGAAGCCACTGACAAAAGAAAAAACAATGTTCCAAACTTGTTAAGAGTATTTCGAGTTCACGGTCATGCCGTTTGAACTTGTATATACCCCAGCGATATTTGTGGTGGCAATGAACAACAGTTTTTGGTCGTACCTCAAGGGCTTTGTCGTGGTGTACCTTGACAACTTTGTCATGGTGTACCTCGATGACATTCTGGTGGACACCCGCACCCTGCAGAAGCACGATGGACATCTTCGAAAAGTTCTCAAAGTTTTACAAAGAGAAGTTTTTTTGAAAATTCTCGAAATGCGACTTCGTTCGTCGTTCTATCGAGTTTTTGGTCATGTCATCAATGCCGGACGAATCACCATGGATGCATCCCGAAATCTGCGAGGACCGGAAATCAACTACGAGAAAGAGATGCGGGTAGTCGTGCATGCGTTCAAGACGGGACGATGCTACCTGGAAGGTCGTCGATGCATCATACGCACCGACCACCATGCGTTGAAATGTTTGACGACATAGCCAAATCTCAGTCGACGTGAAACCCGATGGATGGATGTCAGGCAAGGCCCTGTGGCCAGGACCGCTACAAGGGAGCAACGAGTAAAACACCTCCCAGAGCCTCTGGGAGCTAGGCTTCCCAGAAAGTCGGCTCCACCCCGCAGAGGGCTGAGAGTGTGAGGAGGGAGCGTACACGTCTCTGGTGCGCAATGGGGGCCACATCGCCAGTGAAGGGGGCAGAGGTCCTGGCGCACGTGGAGACGTAGAGTCGGATGGCCGCGCACTGGGCACGGATCCCCACGATGGAGGCACGCTATGCGAGGATGCTCACCGCTCGCTGTGCCCAATGCGCGAGGGTCTCTGCCGAGCACTGTCGAGTCCCGCGTGAGAGGCAGATCTTGGCCAGGCGGGCCAAGAAGGTCCAGAACTCCTCTCCCTGGCCTCCCAGGACTCCCAAGCCAGGGGTCGCAGGTGGTGTCCCCGCCGCGGAGCCGCTCTGTATCGCTCGGCCTTCTCCTCCTCAGCAGCCTCGAGTGCTCGTCCTGGCCCTGTGGCTCGGTATCCCTGTGCGTCCACCGTCGTGACGTCTAGCACCCACGTGATGCCGAGGTCGTGGTCCACCAAGGTGAGGTCCGGGCGGAGGTACCCCCGCCCTCCCGGCAGAGGCAGCATGTCCGTCGGCTCCACGCGAACCGTGAGACGGTGCTCTCGGCACACGTCAGCGAGCTCTTCGCGGATGGCATTGTGAACACGCCAGATCACGCCCCCCTCCTTCTCACGGCGGGTCACGGCAGCAGGTTCGAGGGGGTGGACCCGTACCTGCTCCAGGTGTGCGAGGGGGAGGCCTAGCCAAAGCTGTGCATGGAGTCGGAAGTCTGCCGCCGGGAGGAAGGTCCGGTCGTCCTCTCCTGACGGCATGGCCTGGAGCCATAGCGCGCTGCCCCGCGTCTCTGTGGCCCAACATCTGCTCTGTGCTCGACAGCAGCACCCCGTGCTCGGTCCGTAGCGCACTGGACAGGCGCAGTGCCGCAATGCTACTGTCCCTGCCTCCTCCACCCACCGCTCCCGTCGGCTCGCATACCACACCTCACTCAGCTGCTGGTAGAGGCGTGGAGCTGGTCCCTGCTGTAGGCCGTTGAGAGAGGGGAAGGCGCGGAACACCTGCACCGGCAGCTCCTCCTCCACTCGTGGCCACAAATGGGTGAGGAAGTCAAGGGTCCGAGCGGAGGGTAGGAGGGAGCCGAAGTCAGAGACCAGGGCGTGGAGGAGGGAGCCTGTGGCGCATGCAAAGGCGAGCGGCGCCCGGTCGTGGGCGCTGAGGAGACCGGCGCTGCCGATTTTTTTTCCTATTCTCTCGCACCTCCCCTTTTTTTTTCTTTTTTTTTTCTCTGCCCAGCAGGCGTTGGTGGGAGTGAGAGACATCACGGTGGTGTTTCCTCTTAAACCTCTGGCAGTGGTCGTGTCACTTTCCCTTGGAATTGCCTATTGTCAAACCCCATTTGCCCGACAAAAGTGCAAGTCTGATTTGTTTCATGACGACATCAGACCACGATAAGATTAGAGAACCATGATAGAATCCGGTCCTCCAATTTTACATGGCCAACGTCACCTGTCGCAAATGGCATAGTACTTTGATAGGAGGGTCTATTTGCAAGAATAAGTGGCAAGCATATGCGACAAGGACAATGGGACAGTCTACGAAAAGTCATGCAGTAAACATGAAACGATTGCTCTGTATGCTACAACGGACTCCGGCAAGTCTAGATCACCACTTCAATCATCGTCCATCATTGGAGTTCATTTGGTGTGACTCGAGTCCGGGGCCCGTGTGGATCTTGTACGTCATGGCATGAGACCTTTAAATGGAATCGTTGATTTTCAACATGGCAAGAAAGTTGCACGAAAGGAATTCTTGTGTGCGAGGAGGTAATGTCTATCCAAAATGAGGCGATTGTGATTCTGTCGCAAGCTGGAATGTCCACCACGACCACTCTACAAACGACACGCTTGAAGTGTGAAGAAGATATTGGTTCTTATCACTTATTTGCTTTGAGACCTAGTTTTGCAAAAGCCACTGCCGCCACATAGGGATTATACTAAGTGCAATCGTTTAGCAAATATCCATTATTGTCGGACTCTGGCACGGCAACAAAGGCGAATGTGGGATTATGGTACATGCAAGTGCCTCTAAGAGTTTTCCATTACTTACGAGTGCACGAGGATCCAACGAGGACCTTAGCTTATCTCTAGAAGATTCATGAGCACCACAGGATGGCTTCAGACAACAATCATGCGACACGGGTTGAGAAAACCAATATTCTTTAGGAATAAAACAATAACAAGGTTGTAGTGTTATGTCTCACACATACAAGAGCGGCCTACCACAGGCCGACTTCTAGAGTTTTACGTTGATGGACCATTGGCATTTTGGCCAAAAGCGTGGACCCTTTTTTTGCATTTCAAAATGTATCGATAATTTTGATTAGTTTTAGGAAGGATTGAATGTGTTGTGAATCGTATGGATGTTTTGCTGTGATTGAGAGGACTTCTCAACAAAGATAGACATTTATAGAGAAAATCCTTGACATCCCAAATCTTCAGAGGAGTTTCTTGAAGTAGCCGCTTAGAACACGACTTCACAAGCGCCACTCGCCTCAAGAGCCTAAGATCTGAAGGATGCCTCATTATTACATTCTCCCTCGTAAATGTGCTGAAAAATCAAACACTTCTCATAGAAGTACACTTACAGCTAATGATGAATCACTCAAGTAACCCTGTTTCCCATAATGTCATATGCTCTACACTTACTACTTGTTCACCAACAATGTTTTGCTCATTGGACCATGTTCTGGCTGAGTACAACAGTTTCGGTGGTGCAACCGATGACTGTGCTCCTACGCAATAACCTCACANGGGAAGATTTTGACAACGGAGGGACTCTTGCACGTAATTCACCATGCTTTCCAAGGGGTCCATACACTAGAGGCAACCGGCTACTCTACAACACTCACATAATCATCCATTGCGATAACTTATCAGGTGATGGGACCATTGATCTAGACGGATTCCTCTTCACCTCTGTTGCCTACCGGGTTGACACCAGCAATGATGGCAAGAAGCATTACCACGATCCGAACGGGAAGTATGCAGCGCATAGTGAGACTCATGCTCAGCCATCACTAGCCAGAGGCAAACCGCGAGAGTGGCATCGCTCTTCTGGTGCATGTTGTATATCTACCGTCAGGGCCAGGATGTATCTGCCCCGATCAAGCAGATACTCGATAGGAAGAGGACCGAGAAGGCTCGAATGGACCAACTCGAGAGGGCAAAGTGTGCGAGAACGGGAGTCAGGGTAGGTGCAACGATGCATCTTACCCTCAGCGCAGAATAGACAGTCGGTCTTGGACGGCTCCTCGAAAGAAGTCGCATCAAGACCGAGTGCGGGCTGTGTCCGAATGAGCTTTGACACAGTGTCGGAGCCCACATGACACATGTGACGATGTAGCAATTGCTGGTGCTCCGCAGAGAGAACGCTAGTGAAAAACACTCGAGCTGGAGGAGAGGGGTTACAAGAAGGAGGAAAAATCCGAGAGACATGATACAGATCCTCCACAATAGAGGCACGAATAACAATAGTACGAGTATCAATAGCTGTCACAGTAGCAAAGTCTGTACTGTGCTCCACGGAGAGTCCCATCAGCGTGCAGGCACGCATAGAAAGCTAACTGAGCTCAAGGTCAGGCACAAAAAGCACCTTGGAAAGATACATGGGGCCAGACGGACCATAAAGGCACACAACCCCAACACCCTGGACAGGCAAGGACTGACCAGAGCCTGTGTGAATGGAGCGGACAGGCGCAACAGGACCGAGAACAACGAAGTCACTACGACAACAGGTCATGTGATGAGTGGCACCAAAATCGATGATCCAAGTGCCACCGGGATCACGACCGGAGGACGTCACTGTACAATGGGTAATGGAGCACTCGGCCTCAGACGGGCGCTCAGCACCAGGTGAGGAGGAACAACAAAGGGCATAGAGGTGTGACTCATGAATCCAATCGAACCTGTCAAACCCATCGTCATCACATGCCAGCTGTGCCCCCCGCAAGAGTCATCACGAACGACAAGAACAGATGAAAAAATAGTCTGTGAACCACCCGGCTATGAAAACACACTCGCACCTCCAAGAAAGTGAAGTGCCAGAAGATGACGGAGCTTGGCAATGGTGTGGTCACGCGGGTATGGATCGCCACTGCTCGCTGGTGAGGATGCGATAGCTGCTACAGTTGTGGTCGCCACACAAGCGGAGGCTGTATTACTGGCCGCAGCCCCCTGTACGTGTGCGGCCTGAAGATCGCGAGTGATCCGCGCCCAATCAAACGGCTGTTGGCACTCGGTGTAGCAATGAGTACCTCCACAGTTGTAGTAGTGGACAGTGCATCCATTGCTACCGCCTGAGGACTACTACTGCTACTGCGACTGCTGTTGGCCTGAACCACACTTCTTCCTACCCTTCTTCCCTTGTACCACGGTTGCCACACCTTGCATCTGAGTCGGGGTAGCCGGGGTCAAAGGGGAAGAGGAGGGTGTGCCAAAGGATGAAGAAGTGGGCTGCAAGAGGGGCGTCGGTGGTGACACGATGACCGCTGCAGCAAGAGCACTCCCCTGGTGGGCCACAGCTGCCTCGCGGGCGGAAGTCACCTGGATGAAGAGCTGATGCGCGTAATGAAGAAGCTGAAGCGAGGTGGACAAGGGCTTGAGCAAGGCGTTGCTGTACCGTGAAAGGATGTCTGTGTGCTCAAGACGGAATCCAATCGTGCGAGACGCCCAAAGCTATGTACCTCCTCAAGCCACAAGGCGCATGTAGATGTGCATGGCGCGCCGCCTGTAATCAGCTGTGGAATCGGTATGTCCCTGACAAAGGGAGTGGAAAGCGTGAATGTGAGTTGCGCGGGTGGCGTGCCTCTGTGCAGCAAGCAGGGACAGTGCCAGATCCCGGCCTCCGCGTGGATCTGCACCCACTCTCGTGTCGGCCTCTCCAAGGAAAGGGCGAAAGTCCACGACAGTCTCGCACGGCATGGCATAAAGGATTCCATGCATTGCCCGAGCCGCTATCAGCACCTAAGTACGATCTGTAACCTGATACGGACTGTGATAATAGGGCCACACTCCCTACGAAGTGGCCCAGACATGGAAGAGAGTATACCAGCAGTCAAAAATGTCCTCGCTAACATAGCATGGAGGCGATGTCTCAAAGTCCTTGGGTTGCCGCTTCGTGGGGAGAACAACCACAGGCTCAGAAGGACGAGGGATGGGGAAGACACCGGAACGAGGAAGTTTGCCGAGGTAGGGATCTGGCGAGGATCGGATCTTCAGGATTATGGAGCCGGAGCCCGTCTGAAGCTGGCGGAGACACACCTGAAGCTCCCGAAACTCCCTCTCATGGGGGTCATCCTCCATGCCTGGCATGCCAGGGTCCTCATCCAAAGGATCTAAAAGTGGTGGGTCCTGTCCTACTACTCTCCTCAGCATAGATGCTTCCTGCTGTGCAGAAGGTATGGCACAGCCAACTCCCCTGGATGTCTGCTGTGGGGCCATGGTCTGACCACGAATAAGATCAGTGAGCGCACGGATGGCGTTAGTCTTCTGCTGCTGCTGACGACGTATCTCATCCTGCTATCTCCGCAAGTCTACAATGGCCTGCGAGTGTGGACTCATGACCCCTGAGGAGGAGGAGGAGGAGGAGGAGGGATCTGGTGGTCCTTTGTCCTTGTCACCAGTTGGAGCCATGTCGGTGCTCAGTATGGACCAGGACATCAAATACGTCGGCTTTCAGAACCATTAGAGGTTCTCTTTTGGAAGCCATTCTTCTAGTGCATCAGAGGAGCTAGGTGACGGCATTTTGAAGAGATATGAGACAGATTGAGAAGTGGGGATGGTGTTTTGTGAAAGACTGGAGCTCAAAAGAGGGGAACGCGTTTCGGCCGCATGGCCTTCATGAACGCCTATGATCAGAACTACAACAGTCACGGCTCATATAGGCAAGAGCGTGCAAAACGACCAAGGTTGGTGGGAGTCGCTAGCCAGATCCGAGGTGTGCTGCGGGGTGGTCCCATAGCGCGGCCGTAGACAGCAAGCGAGCACGCTGATTGCTCAGGGCGTCTCCAGGGTTGCGCGGATTGCTTGACGCGCCGCCATTGTCTTCGACATTTCCATTGTCCCTGGCTGGGATGGAGCCAGGACCTCTCATTCTGGAAAAAACCAGATGAGTCTGTAACACGTGAGGGGAACACAGATGCATTTAGATTTTCAAGACGGTTTGCAAACCGTCTTAAAAAACTCCCCAAGTGTAAGCCCTCTGAACGTGGGTTCAGCTGGGTCTTGAACACAAGGGGCCTGATTCCCGTGCCTCTTGGCTTGGTGTTCTCTTGTCGAAGTCGGATTGTGTCCAGCTTCTGTCGGCGTTGCGAGTGTTGGACTGTGTCGAACAGTGGCATGAGGAATCTCTGCGGGTAGCCATAGTATTTCAGCCGAGAAAAGAAAAGTCTCTTCATCTCAAGGAAGTCCAGTGAGGAGGTGGTCCGCAGGAGGTAACGTTGGAGTTCGGCGATGGTGAAAGCACGGAGGCAGCTCCGTGTGTGGTAGCTGCGGTAGGGGATGCACAGGTACGTATTCATGGGCTTTTGAAAGGTTTTCAGGTCCAGGATTCCTGTTTGGTTGAAGCTTTCCCCTTTGAAAATGTGCAAGTCCAGAAAATCAATCTGTTTTTCTGAGACTTGCCACTTGATCTTGATGTGCTCATCTAGGCCGTTGAGAGTGTTGAGGAAGGAGAGTAAGTCTTGCTCTGAACCTTTCTAAAGAAGTAGTTTATCTTCGATTAACGTTTATGGAGCAGGGGCTGAACAGAGGTGAGACGAAGAAGCTCTCAGTCGAGGTAACTCATGAAGAGTATAGCAAAGGCTGGTGCCGTGGGGGTTCCCATGGCTGTACTTTTGACCTGCCGGTAAGTGCAACCCAAAAATTCCACGAAGCAGTTGTGCATAACACAGGCCAGAAGTTGGAGGACTAAACTGGCTTTAGGGTGCCGTGCTTGGGTGAGAAGCTCTGCAATGTATGACAGTGCTTTTCTGATTGGGATGCTTGGATAGAGAGAAACAACATCGTAGGTGGATAGTAGGGTGGTTTGTGGGACTGGGGTCCTTTCCAACTCAAGGAGGAGGGATGTACTATCCTTAACGAAGGTGGGTTGGGTCCGTACCACCGGTTGCAACTCAGATTCCAGCCACTTGGAGACATTTCTAGTGATCCAGGAGTGGGATGCTGCATTAGGTTTTCCCACTGCTGGACACTTATGCACCTTCATGATGACGTAGAAGGCTGCCGGTTGCCAACCATTTTTGGGGGGGTTAACGAAGAACTTCCACATGGAGCTGGGTGGCACATTCAAGCCACTGAAACGTACTTGAATCTCAAGCAAGTCCTCCATGATTCTGTTCAGGTTGCACTCCTCCATACGGTAGGTGGATGGGTCGTGCAAATGTGACAGATATTCTGAGATGTACTTGCTTTTGTCCATGGTGACGATGCAAAGATTCTTGTCCGCGGGTTTGATGATGATGGAGTCGTCCGTCTTCAGATTTTCTAGGACGGTGAAAAGACGCTTTGGCATGTAAGACTTGCGGGGAGGGGTGGAGGTGGTGTAGGCGTTGGTGATGTCCGAGATCAGAAAGTCGCATTCATCCTCCACTTCCCGTGGAGCCGGAGGTCGTTTCCAGGACGGGTTGGAGATGCGAAACTTGGGGACAATTTTTTCCTTGTTTTCTCTGAAGCACCATGCCAATCTCACCCTCCTGAACAAAGCGTCGAAGCTGGGAAGAATCTCGGTCAAGGCGAAGGGTTTAGGGTGGAACGCAAAGTTCAGGCCGAGGCCCAAAAGGGCTGTCTTGTCGGCTGAGAGTTCTCTCGCCGACAGATTATGCACTCCAAGGATTGTGATCCGATTCATGAAATATGACATCGTTGTTGGACTGAGGGTGAGTGTGCACCCTGGAGGGTCCCTAGCAGTGGCTGGTTCACACCACCAACTGTTTTTGGAGAGACTGAAACTGTGGAGGCAACTGGTTCCAAGGATGGCAGAAAACTGGTCAGAGAGTGAGGCAATAGTTTTTGCCTCAATTGGATGGGAATTAACACTTGATCAAGGCTCACAAGCAGTGGCATTTTATAGCCACTGATCTAAGCTTTCCAGAACACCAAAGCATGCCAGATTTGGAGCTTCCTAGCAGATTCTATGGCTTCTAGAGTGCTCCTTGGTAGGCTGTCCTTTTCCCACCTAGGAAGGCATCCCTTCCCTCCTCTAGAAGCTTTTGCCCCTTTCTAGATTCCTCAGCTTGCTTTTAGTAGGAGGGAAGGTGTCCAAAAGACCAAGACACCTCTAGATGCCTTGTAGGACAAGTCACCCCTTCTAGAAGGTGTGCCACCTTCCTGGACCCTCACCTGGCCTTCTAGAAAGTTAAAGAGGAGCTCTAGAGGTTGAGCTAGCTTCCTGGCATCTATTTTCCACCTCCCTTGAGGCAGGGCAGAATTTCATCTTGTGGGACTTGAACCTGGGCCCCTGCCTCTAGAGGTGGACACCATTAACCACTAAGCCACTACGGCTTGTCTTTTTGGTGTTCCTTTTTGGAGTCACTCCTGCCATGGTGAGGAGCATTACTCCAACAATCTCCCCCTTGCGCATCACCCATGGAAGTTGTCCATGCTTAATCTGCAACTCAGGAGCCTTTCTCCTCATGCGAGGCGAGCTTACATTTTATTGCTCCCTCTCACTCAGCCCCATCCTTCTTGTACAGTGCCACATTCACGCTCCTCTTACGTGAAGAAGACTTGTGCGAACCCTGTCCAGATGCCCTTGTCGGCATCGTACATTTTTGTCCTTCTTCGCACACGGTTGCTCGTGCGGGGCTCTTGAGGCGGTTGTTGTTGTTGCTGTCCCCTTTTGGTGCCATCCTCTCCAAGGACCTGCTCCCCCTCTCTTGGAGAGCTTGGAGACATCGGGTGACTCCCCGCCTCCACGTCCATCTCCGGTGCTTTGGATCCTTCATATGAACTGGCCGGAACATATTCTGCCGGTCGCACATCCCTCGGGCGATCCTCTCCGGCTGGTGCTGCTGCAAGGACGTCACCCTCATTCACGTCCTCCGGCGTCTCCCCCTCAAGGAGTGGCATCCACTCCCCCCTCTTGGAGAGACCTGCCTCCTTGTCTGTCCAACGGCTTTTCTCGTTGAACGTGACGTCACGACTTCGCACAATCTGCTGCCTCGTTCGGTCAAAGAGCCGGTACGCCTTGCTTCCGCTCTCATATCCAAGGAAAATACACCGGCGGGTACGCGGGTCTAGCTTGCTCCGTCCCTCACGTGCCTGCACCATTGCATGTGCAACACAACCAAACGTGCGGAGGTGACCCACTGCCGGCTTCCTCCCGCTCCACACCTCTTGTGGCGTCTTCCACACATTGCTCTCCTTGTCCTTCAACAGCTTGGTCGGCATGAGATTCATGATGTACGCTGCTATCCTTGCTGACTCCGCCCAATACCGTTGTGTAAGGCCGGCGTCGCTCAACATGGATCGCACCATGTTAAGGATTGTGCGATTCGCTCTCTCTGCGACGCCATTCTGTTGTGGGGAGTGTGGAGTTTTTTTCTACCACTCAATCCCCTTACTCTTCATCCACCCAAGGCACCCCGCATATTCACCGTCGTTGTCACCCCGGAACACCTTCACCTTCAACTCTGTTTGCCGCTCCACATCAGTCACAAACTCTTGCATGCACGCAAGGACCTCACTCTTCCGCTTCATTGGGTAGAGGTAAAGTTTCCGGCTGTGGTCATCGATGAAGGTGAGGAAGTAGCGAGCTCCGCCGATGGAGCTCTCAAGCGGTTCACACACATCTGTGTGTACCACGGCCAGTTTTGCCGATGCACGCGTCCCCTTGGCGACAAACGGCTGCCGAGTTGATTTGCCAATGATGCATGGCTCACACACGGTCTCCTTGGTTCCATCAAGGCTGCTGATTTGGAGACCCCGTACCACTTCCCTCTTAGCCATCTCCTTCACGGTGGATGGAGAAATGTGGTAGAGTCGGCGGTGCCATAGGTCCAGGTCTTCTCCATCCTTCGTTGCAAAATTGGCGGCGTTGGACCCCACCCGGCTGCTGAGGATCTTCGCGCGTAGTAGGTACAAGTCATCCTCCCTCTTGGCATGCGCAATCACCTCACCTTTGCCCTCTTTGCAGATGACGGCCTCCTTCTTTGTGAAGAGCACCTCAAGTCCCTTGTCGGTAAGGCGGCTGACGGAGAGCAAGTTTGCCCCAAAGTTGGGCATATGCAGCACATCGTAGATTGTGCTCATGACAGGTTTGCCATCCACAACTGACTCAATGCGGACGTTACCCTCACCGGCGGCCACCTCTGTTTTTCCATTGGCCACCATCATGCGTCTCTCCGAGGCGCCGTAGGTGACAAATGCCGCCCTGTTGCATTACGTGTGGCGGCCTGATGCGGAGTCGATGACGACAACTCCCGGATCCTTCAAGTTGGTGGAGTTGTACGCCATAAGGGCGCGCTCATTTTTCTTCCCGTCCCGCTACGACCGATCTGTTTTCTTCTTAGGACAGCTGCGCGCGTAGTGGCCCTCCTTGCCGTAGTTGAAGCACTCTCCATTCTTTTCACCCTTCTTACTGCCCTGTTTGGCACCCTTCCACTTGTCGCCTCGGCCTCCACTTTGAGGATGAACTGTGTAAGCTGAAGTTGATGCCGCTGCACTCTCTCGACCGCCACGTCGCATCCACTCATTGCGCACGTACTCAGCAACCTTCCGGTACTTCAGCTCCTTGGAAGGCCCGCCACCAAGGACTGTGATCATGGGACTCCAACTGTCTGGCAAGGCCAGAAGGAGGATCATAGCTTGCAACTGAGAGTCGACCTCCCAACCCGTGGCCACGCACTCCGCTGCGAAGGACTCAATCTGCTGCATGATCTCCATGATGTTGTCGCCTTCGTTGGCTCGGAGGGTGACGAGCCGTTTGAAGATGAAGAGCTGATT
>SZWC01009460.1:0-12389 GCA_023375785.1 Penium margaritaceum
TGAACGTTTGACCTAAGCACAATGAAACAGTGATAATGTAACCAAAGCACCATTGAAACAGTCATTACGTGACCAAAGCACTATTGACATAGTGAAACTTTGACCTAAGCATCTTTGAAACAGTAATAATCTGACATAAATGCTATAGTCACAGTGAAAGTGTGACCAAAACACCATTCAAACAGTGATTATGTGACCTAAGCACTATAGACACAGTGACGTTATGACCAAAGTACCATTGAAACAGTGATAATGTGACCTAAGCACCATAGTCACAATGAAAATGTGACCAAAGCACCATTGAATTAGTGATAATGTGATCTTAGCACTATAGACACATTGAAAGTGTGACCAAAGCACCATTGAAACAGTGATAATGTGACCTAAGCACTATAGTCACAGTGAAACTGTGACCAATGCACCATTGCAACAGTGATAATGTGACCTAAGCACTATAGACATAGTGAAAGTTTTACCTAACCACCATTGAAAAAGTAATAATGAAACCAAAGCACCATTGAAACAGTTTAACATGTGACCAAAGCATTATTGACATAGTGAAACTTTGACCTAAGCACCATTGAAACAGTGCTTATGTGACGTAAGCACTGTAGACACAGGAAAAGTGTAACCAAAGCACCATTGAAACAGTGCTCATGTTACCTAATCACAATAGACATAGTGAAAGTATGACCAAATTACCATTGAAACAATGATAATGTGACCTAAGCACTATAGACACAGTGAAAGTGTGACCAAAGCACCATTGAAAGAGTGATCATGTTACCTAAGCACAATAGACACAGTGAAGGTATGACCAAAGCACCATTGAAACAATGATAACGTGACCTAAGCACTATAGACACAGTGAAAGTGTAACCAAAGCACCACTTAAACAGTGATAATGCAACATTAGCACCATTGACATAGTGAAAGTGTAACCAACGGACCATTGAAGCAGAAATAATGTGACATAAGCATTATAGACATAGTGAGAGTGTGACCAAAGCATCATTGAAGCAGTGATAATCTGACCTAAGCACTATAGACATAGTAAACGTGTGACCAAAGCACCATTCAAACAGTGATTATGTGACCTAAGCACTATAGACATAGTAAACGTGTGACCAAAGCACCATTCAAACAGTGATTATGTGACCTAAGCACTATAGACATAGTAAACGTGTGACCAAAGCACCATTCAAACAGTGATTATGTGACCTAAGCACTATAGACATAGTAAACGTGTGACCAAAGCACCATTCAAACAGTGATTATGTGACCTAAGCACTATAGACATAGTAAACGTGTGACCAAAGCACCATTCAAACAGTGATTATGTGACCTAAGCACTATAGACACAGTGAACGTTTGACCTAAGCACAATGAAACAGTGATAATGTAACCAAAGCACCATTGAAACAGTCATTACGTGACCAAAGCACTATTGACATAGTGAAACTTTGACCTAAGCATCTTTGAAACAGCAATAATCTGACATAAATGCTATAGTCACAGTGAAAGTGTGACCAAAACACCATTCAAACAGTGATTATGTGACCTAAGCACTATAGACACAGTGACCTTATGACCAAAGTACCATTGAAACAGTGATAATGTGACCTAAGCACCATAGTCACAATGAAAGTGTGACCAAAGCACCATTGAATTAGTGATAATGTGACCTTAGCACTATAGACACATTGAAAGTGTGACCAAAGCACCATTGAAACAGTGATAATGTGACCTAAGCACTATATTCACAGTGAAACTGTGACCAATGCACCATTGCAACAGTGATAATGTGACCTAAGCACTATAGACATAGTGAAAGTTTTACCTAACCACCATTGAAAAAGTAATAATGAAACCAAAGCACCATTGAAACAGTTATCATGTGACCAAAGCATTATTGACATAGTGAAACTTTGACCTAAGCACCATTGAAACAGTGCTAATGTGACGTAAGCACTGTAGACACAGGAAAAGTGTAACCAAAGCACCATTGAAACAGTGCTCATGATACCTAATCACAATAGACATAGTGAAAGTATGACCAAAGTACCATTGAAACAATGATAATGTGACCTAAGCACTATAGACACAGTGAAAGTGTGACCAAAGCACCATTGGAATAGTGATGATGCAAGTTAAGCACCATAGACACAGTGAAAATGTACCCAAAGCACCATTGAAATAGTGAGAAAGTGACCTAAGCACTATAGACATAGTGAACGTGTGACCAAAGTACCTTTGAAAAATTGATAATGTGACCTAAGCGCTATAGACACAATGAAAGTGTGACCAAAGCACCATTCAAACAGTGATAATGTGACCTAAGCACCATACACACACTCAAAATGTGACCAAAGCTCCATTGAAACAGTGATAATGTGACCTAAGCAGTAAAGACACAGTGAAAGTGTAACCAAAGCACCATTGGAACAATGATAATGTGACCTAGCACCAAAGACACAGTGCAGTTGTGACCAAAACACCATTGAAAAAGTGATAATGTTATTTAAGCACTATGGACAAAGTGAAAGTGTGACCAAAGCACCATTGAAACAGTGATAATGTGACCTAAGCACTGTATGTATTGTCAAAGTATGACCAAAGCACCATTGAAACAGTGATGATGTGACCTAAGCACTACATATACAGTGAAAGTATAACCAAAGCACCATTCAAACAGTGGTAATGTAACCTAAGCACTATAGACACAGTGAACGTTTGATCTATGCACAATTGAAACAGTGATAGTATAACCAAAGCACCATCGAAGCAGTTATCACGTGACCAAAGCACTATTGACATCGTGAAATTTTGACCTAAGCACCTTTGAAACAGTGATAATGTGACATAAGTACTGTTGTCATGGTGAAAGTGTGACCAAAACACCATTCAAACGGTGATAATGTGACCTAAGCACTATAGACACAATGAAGTTGTGACCAAAGTACCATTGAAACAGAAATAATGTTACCTAAGCACTATAGACACATTGAAAGTGTTACCAATGCACCATTGAAACAGTGATAATGTGACCTAAGCACTATAGACACAGTGAAAGTTCGACCTAACCACCATTGAAACAGTCATAATATAACTAAAGCACCATTAAAACAGTTATCACGTGACAAAAGCATTATTAACACAGTAAACGTGTAACAAAAGCACCATTGAAACACTGATAATGTGACTTAAGCACTAAAGACACAATGAAAATATGACCAAAGCACCACTAAAACAATGATCATATGGCCTTAGCACTGTAGACACAATGGAAGTGTGATCAACGCACCATTGAAACAGTGATTATGTGACCTACGTACTATATACACAATGAAAGTGTGACCTAAGTACCATTGCAATAGTGATAATGTAACCAAAGCACCATTGAAAAGCTTATCACGTGACCAAAGCATCATTGAAATATTGATTATGTGAGTTACGGACTATAAACTCAGTGGAAGTGTGACCAAAGCACCATTGAAACATTGATCATGTTACCTAAGCACAATAGACACAGTGAAAGTATAACCAAAGCACCATTGAAATAGTAATAAAATGACCTAAGCACTAAAGACACAGTGAACGTGTGACCAAAGCACCATTGAAACGGTGATAATGTGACCTAAGCACTATAGACACACTGAATGTGTGACCAAAGTACCATTGAAACAGTGATAATATGACCTTAACATTATAGACACAATGAAAGGTTGACCAAAGCACCATTAAAAGAGTAATAATGTGACCTAAGCACTATAGACACACTAAACGTGTGACCAAAGCGCCATTGAAACAGGGATAATGTGATCTAAGCACTATAGACACAGTGAAAGTGTGACCAAAGCACCATAGAAACAATGATAATGTGACCTAGCATCAAAGACACAGTGAAATTCTGACCGAAACATCATTGAAAAAGTGATAATGTGATACAAGCACTATGGACAAAGTGAAAGTGTGATTAAAGAACCATTGAAAAAGTGATTATGTGACTTGAGCACTTTATACATTGTCAAAGTATGACCAAAGCACCATTGAAACAGTGATGATGTGACCACAGCACTAGAGACACACTGAAAGTGTGACCAAAGCACCATTGATGCAGTGGTAATGTAACCTAAGCACTCTAGACACAGTGAATGTTTTACCTAAGCACCATTGAAACAGTTATCAAATGATCATAGCACTGTTTTCATAGTAAAACTTCGACCTAAGCACCTTTTAAACTGTGATAATGTGACATAAGATATCACAGTGAAAGTGTGACCAAAACATCATTCAACCAGTGACAATGTGACCTAAGCACTATAGACACAGTGAAGGTGTGACCAAAGAACCATTTAAACAATGATAGTGTGACCTAAGCACTATAGACACAGTGAATGTGTGACCAAAGTGCCATTCAAACACTCATAATGTGACCAAAGCACCTGAGACACAGTGAAATTGTGATCAAAATATCATTGAAATGGTGATAATATGACCTAAAAACTATAGACACAGTGAAATTGTGACCAAAGCACCATTGAAACAGTGATAATGAAACCTGAGCACTATAGACATAGTGAAAATGTGGCCAAAGCACCATTAAAACAGTGATAATGTGACCTAAGTACTATAGACACACTGAAAGTGTGACCAAAGCACCATTGAAAAAGTGATAATGTAACCTTAGCATTATAGACACATTAAAAGTGTGACCAAAGCACCATTGAAACATTGATAATGTGACTTAAGCACTACAGAAACAGTGAAAGTGTGACCAAAGGACCATAGAAACAGTGATAATGTGACCTAAGCTCTACAGACACAGTATAAGTGTGACCAAAGCACCATTGATAGAACGTAATGTGACCTTACCACTTTAGACACAGTGAACGTGTAACCAAAGTACCATTGAAACAGTGATAATGTGACCTAAGCACTATACACACAGTGAAAGTGTGACCAAGACACCATTGAAACAGTGATAATGTGATATTAGCACCATAGACACGGTCAAAGTGTGACCAAAGCACCAATGAACCAGTGGTAATGTGACGTAAGCACTATAGAAACAGTGAAAGTATGACCAAAGCAACATTGAAACAGTCATAATATGACCTAAGCACTATAGACACACTGAAATTCTGACCAAAGTACCATTGAAACATTGATAACTTGACCATAGCATCATAGACATAGTGAAATTGTGACCTAAGCACCATTGAAATAGTGATTGTGTGACTTAAGGACTACAGACATAGTGAAAGTGTGACCAAAGCACCATTGCAATAGTGATCATGTTACCGAAGCACAATAGACATAGTGAAAGTATGACCAAAGCACCATTGAAACATTGATAATGTGACCTAAGCACTATAGACACAGTGAAAGTGTGACCAAAGCACCACTGAAACAGTGATAATGCAACCTAAGGACCATAAACAAAGTGAAATTTTAACCAAAGCACTGTTCAAACAGGGATAATGTGACCTTAGCACTGTATACATGGTTAAAGTGTGACCAAAGCATCATTGAAACAGTGATAATCTGACGAAAGCACTATGGACAGTGAAATTATGACTCAAGCACCATTAAAATAGTGATAATGTGATCTAAGCACTATAGACACACTGAATGTGTGACCAAAGCGCCATCGAAACAGTAATAATGTGACCTAAGCACTATAGACAAAGTGAAACTGTGACCAAACCACCATTGAAACAGTGATAATGTGACCTAAGCACCAAAGACATAGTGTAATTGTGACCAAAGCACCATTGAAAAAGTGATAATGTGATATAAGCTGTATGGACAAAGTGAAAGTGTGACCAAAGCACCATTGAAACAGTGATTATGTGACCTAAGCACTGTAGATGTTGTTAAACTATGACCAAAGCACAATTGAAACAGTGATGATGTGACCTAAGGACTAAAGACACGGTGAAAGTGTGAACAAAGCACCATTGAAAGAGTGGTAATGAAGCCTAAGCACCATAGACACAGTGAACGTTTGACCTAAGCACCATTGAAACAAAGATAATGCAAGCAAAGCACCATTGAAACAGTTATCACGTGACCAAAGCACTATTGACATAGTGAAACTTTGACCTAAGCACCTTTGAGACAGTGATAATGTGACATAAGTACTATAATCACAGTGAAATTGTGACCAAAACACCATTCAAACAGTGATAATGTGACCTAAGCACTGTAGACACAGTGACATTTTGACCCAAGTACCATTGAAACAGTGATAATGTGACCTAAGCACTATAGACAGAATGAAAGTGTGACCAAAGCACCATTCATACACTGATTATGTGACCCAAGCTCTAGATACACAGTGAATGTGTGACCAAAGCACCATTGAAACAGTGATAATGTGACCAAAGTAATACAGACATAGTGAACGTATGATCAAACCATCATTGAAACGCTGATTATGTGACCTAAGCACTTTAGACACTGAAACGTGTGACCAAAGCACCATTGAAACGGTGATCATGTGACCTGAGCACTATAAACACAGTAAAACTGTGACCAAAGCACCATTGAAAAATTGATAATGTGACCTCTCTAGACACAATGAAAGTGTGACCAAAGCACCATTGAAACAGTGAAAATATGACCAAAGCACTATAGACACAATGAAAGTGTGACCAAACCACCATTGAAAAAGTGATAGTGTAACGTAAGCACTATAGGTACATTGAAAGTGTCACCAAAGCACCATTGAAACAGTGATAATATGACCTAAGCACTATAGACACAGTGAAAGTATAACCAAAGGACCATCGAAACAGTGATTATGTGACCTAAGTACTATAAACCCAGTGAACGTCTGACCGAAGCACCATTAAACAGTGATCATGTAACCAAGCACCATTGAAAATGTTATCACATGACCAAGGCACTATTGACATTATGAAAGTATGACCAAATCACCATTGAACCAGTGATAGTATGACGTAAGCACTATAGACACTGTCAAAGTGTGACCAAAGTACCACTCGACCAGTGATAATGTGACATAAGGACTATGGACACAGTCAAAGTGTGACCAAAGTACCACTGAACGAGTGATAATGTGACCTAAGCAGTATAAACAAAGTGATAGTGTGACCAAAGTACCATTAAAACATTGATAATTTGAACTAAGCACTACGGACACAGTGAACGTGTGACCAAAGCACCATTAAAACAGTGACAATGTGACCTAAGCACTGAAGACACAGTGAAAATGTGACCTAAGCACCATTGAAATAGTCATTATGTGGCTTAAGGACTGTAGACACAGTGGATGTGTGACCAAAACACCCTCAAAACAGTGATCATGTTACCTAAGCACAATAGACACAGTGAAAGTATGACCAAAGCACCATTGAAACAGTGATAGAGTGACCTAAGCATTATAGACAAAGTGAAAGTTTGACCAAAGCACCATTGAAACTGTGATAATGTAACATAAGTACCATAGATACAGTGAAAGTGTAACCAGACCACCATTGAAACAGTGATAATGTGACCTAAGCACTATACACAAAGTGAAAGTGTGACTAAAGCACCATTGAAACAGTGATAAACTGACCTCAGCACTATAGACACACTGAAATTGTGACCAAGGCACCATTGAAACAGTGATAATATGACCTAAGCACTATAGAGGTATTGAAAGTGTGACCACCATTGAAACAGTAATAATGAGACCTAAGCACTATAGACACAGTGAACGTGTAACCAAAGCACCATTGAAATAGTGCTAATGTCACCTAAGCACTATAGACACAGTGAATGTGTGACCAAAGCACCATTGAAACAGTTTAAATATGACCTAAGCACTATATACAAGGTGAACGTTTGACCAAAGCACCATTGAAACAGTGATAATGGGACCTTAGCACTATACACAAAATGAAATTGTGACCAAAGTATTATTGAAACAGTGTTAATGTGACCTACGCACTTTGGACACAGTGAAAGTGTGACCAAAGCTCCATTAAAACAGTGATAACATGACCTAAGCAGTATAGACACAGTAAACGTGTGACCAAAGTACCACTGAAACAGTGATAATGTGACCTTAGCACTGAAGACACAGTGAACGTCTGACAAAAGAACCATTGGAACAATGATAATGTGACGTAAGCACTGTAGACAAAGTGAACGTCTTACAAAATTACCATTGAAACAGTGATAATGTGACCAAAGCACTATAGACACAATGAAAGTATGACCAAAGCACCATTAAATCAGTGAGAATGTCACCTAAGCACTATAGAGACAGTCAAAGTGTGACCAAACGACCATTGAAACAGTGATAATGTGACCTAAGCACTCTAGACACACTGAACGTTTGTCCTTAGCACCATTGAAACGATGATAATATCACCAAAGCACCATTGAAACAGTTATCATGTGACCAAAGCATTATTTACATAGTGAAGATATGACCAAAGCACCATTGAAACAGTGATAATGTGACCTAAGCAGTATAGACACCGTGAAAGTGTAACCAAAGCACCATTGAAACAGTGATAATGTCACATAAGCACTATAGAGACAGTCAAAGTGTGAACAAAGCACTATTGAACCAGTGATAATGTGACCTAAGCACTATAGACACAGTGAAAGTGTGACCAAAGCAACATTGAAACAGTCGTCATGTGACCTATGCACTATAGACACAGTGCAAATGTGACCAAAGCACCATTAAAACAGTGATAATGTGACTTAAGCACTCTAGACACAGTGAAAGTGTGACCAAAGCACCATTGAAACCGTGGTAATATGACCTAAGCACTAAAGACACATTGAAAGTGTGACTAACGTACCATAAGAAAAGTGATAATGTGACCTATGCACTATAGACACAGTGAAAGTGTGGCCAAAGAACCAATGAAACAGTAATAATGTGACCTTAGCACTATACACACAGTGAAAGTGTGACCAAAGCACCATTGAAGCAGTGATAATGTGACCAAAGCACTATAGACACAGTGAAAGTGTGACCAATACACCATAGGAACAGTGATAATGTGACCTACGCACTATAAACATAGTGAAAGTGTGACAAAAGCACCATTGAAGCAATGATAATGTGACCTAAGGACTGTCAACACAGTGAAAATGTGACCAAAACACCATTTAAACAGAGATAATGTGATATAGCACTATCGACACAGTGAACATGTGACCAAAGCACCATTGAAACAGTGATAATGAGACCTAAGCACTGTAGACACAGTGAAATTGTGACCAAAGCACCATTGAAACAGTGATGATAGTACCTAAGCACTATAAACACTGTGAAAGTGTGACCAAAGTATCATTGAAACACTTATAAAGTGACAAAAGCACTATAGACACAATGAAAGTGTGACCAAAGCACCTTTAAATTAGTGATAAAATGACCTAAGCACTATAGGTGTAGTGAACGTGTGACCAAAGAACCATTGAAAAGTGATAACGTGACCCAAGCATTATAGACACAGTGAAATTGTCACCAAAGCACCATTCAAACAGTGATAATGTGACCAAAGCACTATAGACACAATGAAAGTGTGACCAAAGCACCATCAAAACAGTGATAATGTGACCTAAGCACTATAGACACACTCAATGTGTGACCAAAGCACCATTGAAATAGTGATCATGTGACCTAAGCACTATAGGCACAGTGAACGTGTGACCGAAGAACAATTGAAACGGTGATAATATGACCTAAGCACCAATGACACAGTGAAAGTGCGACCAAAGCAGCCTTGAAAAAGTGATAATGTGACCTTAGCACCATAGACACAGTGAAAGTGTGACCAAAGCACCATCCAAACATTAATTGTGTGGCCTAAGCACTATAGATACAGTGAAATTATGACCAAAGCACCATTGAAACAATGATAATGTGACCTACGCACTATAGACACATTACAATTGTGACCAAATCACCATTGAAGGAGTGATAATGTGACCCAAGCACTATAGATATAGTGAAATTGTAACCAAAGCACAATTCAAACAGTGATAAACTGACCTAAGTACTATAGAAATAGTGAAAGTGTGACAAAGCACCAAAAAAATAGTGATAATGTGACATTAGCACTATAGACACTGTGAAAGTGTGACCAAAGCACCATGGAAACAGAGATAATGTGACCAAAGCACTTCATACACTGCGAAAGTGTGACCAAAGCACCACTCAAAAAATGATAATGTGACGTAAGCACCATAGACACAGTTAAAGTGTGACCAAAGCATCATCAAAACAGTGATTGGGTGACTTACGCACTATAAACACAGTACAATTGTGACCAAATCAGCATTGAAGCAGTGATAATGTGACCTAAGCACTATAGACACAGTGAAAGTGTGACCAAAGCTCCATTCAAATAGTGGTAAAGTGACCTAAGCACTATAGATACAGTGAAAGTATGACAAAAGCACCACTTAAACAATGATACTATGACATAAGTACTATAGACACTGTGAAAGTGTGACCAAAGCACCATTGAAACACTGATAATGTGACCAAAGCACTATAGCCACAGTGAGATTGTGACCAAAGAACCATTGAAACAATGATAATATATCCTAAGCACTATAGCCACAGTGAAACTGTGTCCAACGCACCATTGAAACAGTGACAATGTTACTTAAGAACTATACACACAGTGAAAGTGTGACCAAAGCACCATTGAAACAGTGATAATTTTACCTTAAGCACTATAGACACAGTGAAAGTGTGACCAAGGCAACATTGGAACAGTAATAATGTGACCTAAGCACCATAGAAGCAATCAAAGTGTAACTTAAGTACCATCAAAATAGTGATAATGTGACCTAAGCACTATAGACACAATAAAAGTGTGACCAAAGGACCATTGCAACAGTGGTAATGTGACCAAAGCACTATGGACACAGTGAAAGTGTGACCTATGTACCATTGAAACAGTGATAATGTGACCTAAGCACTATAGACACAGTGAAAGTGTGACCAAAGCACCATTGAAGCATTGATAATCTGACCTAAGCACTATAAATAAAGTGAAAGTGTGACCAAAGGTCCATTGAAGCAGTGATAATGTGACCTAAGCACAGTAGACACAGTGAATGTATGACAAACACCATTTAAACAGAGATAATGTTATATTAGCACTATAGACACAGTGAAAGTATGACCAAAGCACCATTTAAACAGTGATAATGTGACCTAAGCACTAAAGACATAGTGAAAGTGTGATCAAAGAACCATCAAAACAGTGATTATGTGACCTAGGCATTATAGACGCAATTAAATTGTGATCAAAGCACCAATGAAACAGTGATAATGTGACCTAAAAACTACATACATATTAAAAATGTGACCATAGCACCATTGAAACAATGATAATATGAGTTAAGTACTATAGACATAGTGAAAATGTGACCAAAGCACCATTGAAACAGTGATAATATGACCTATGTACTATACGCATAGTGAAAATGTGACCAAAGCACCATTAAAACAATAATTATGTGACCTAAGCACTATAGACACAGTGAAAGTGTGACCAAATTACCATCAACACATTGATAATGTGACCTAAGAACTATAGAAACAGTGAATGTGTGACCAAAGCACAATTGAAACAGTGATAATGTAACCTAAGCACTTTAGACACAATGAAAGAGTTGCCAAAGCACTATTCAAACAGTGATGATGTGACCAAAGCACTATAGACACCTTGAAAGTGCATTTATGGTTAATCGCCTCTAAACAATACAATCTTCCTATAGTGTACATGTCACATGCATGCCTCTGGAAATTTCATTGTACCTTCGTGGAAGTTACATTTCAATTTACCCTACTACGTATGTTCATACATAAAAGCATGTGCTTGTATGATTTAACACCTGAACATTCTTGGAAGGCTTATAATTAAGTTTTGAACACTCAACAAGTACCATGCTTTCTTTTTCCACGACTCAATTTACAGTTCGATTACACACACATACGTTTGTACTTCGACCTTTAAAGGATTGTCTATGATCTGTGTATCTTATGGACATGTAGAAAATACACGAAGTGTACCATACACTTAGTGTATTTTTTTCATGTCAATGAGATGCACAGATCATATACACTCCCCTAATACACTCTGCCCTTTTTTAGGGGGGGGGTGGATATCCAGTTCCCATGTTGTCCCTCCCCCCTCCAAAACAGGCAAAGTGTATTGGACGAGTGTCTATGATCTGTGTATCTCGTGGACATGTGGAAAACACATTAAGTGTATAATACATTTTTTGTATTTTCACATGTCGGTGAGATACACAGATCATATACACTCCCCTAATACACATTTCCCTTTTTAGGGGGGGAGGATTTCCCGTTCCCATGTTGCCCCCCCCCCCCC
>SZWC01009460.1:12508-27758 GCA_023375785.1 Penium margaritaceum
AGTGTATTAGGGGAGTGTATATGATCTGTGTATCTCACGGACATGTGAAAAATACACTATGTGTATGATACACTTAGTGTATTTTTTACATGTCCGTGAGATACACAGATCATATACACTCCCCTAATACACTCTGCCCCTTTGAGGGGGGGGGGGATATCCAGCTCCCATGTTGCCCCTCCCCTCCAAACAGACAAAGTGTATTGGAGGAGTGTCTATGATCTGTGTATCTCATGGACACGTGGAAAATACACTGTGTATAATACACTTGGTGTATTTCTCACATGTCCGTAAGATACACAGATCATATACACTCCCCTAATACACTTCTCCCTTTTTAGGGGGGGAGGATCTCCCGCTCCCACGTTGCCCCTCCCCCCTCCAAACAGGTAAAGTGTATTGGGGGAGTGTATATGATCTGTGTATCTCACAGACATGTGAAAAATACACTTAGTGTATTTTTCACATGTCCATGAGATACACAGATCATATACACTCCCCTAATACACTCTGCCCCTTTGAGGGGGGGGGTATCAAGCTCCCATGTTACCCCCCCCCCCCTCAGAACAGGCAAAGTGTATTGGAGGAGTGTCTATGATCTNGTGTATTTTTCACATGTCCGTGAGATACACAGATCATATACACTCCCTTAATACACTTTCCTCTTTTGGAGGGGGGGGGGGTATCCGGCTCCCATGTTGCCCCTCCCTCCCCCAAACAGGTAAAGTGTATTGGGGAGGTGTATGATCTGTGTATCTCACAGAAATGTGGAAAATACACTCAGTGTATGATACATTTAGTGTATTTTTCACATCTCCATGAGATACACATATCATATACACTCCACTAATACACTATGCCCTTTTGAAGAGGGGGGGGAGGGGATCTCCGGCTCCGATGTTGTCCCCCCCCCCTCCAAACAGGTAGGTAAAGCATATTGGGTACATTGAAATTCAACTATCACAATAAAGAAAACCCTTAATTAATAAATGCTGAAAATGCATTCACGTAACACACATTGTTTGGTGAACACGTAACTTTGAACCATAAAGATACCTCCTAGAAGCATCCTGTATGTATATATATGTATATATATGTATATATATATGTATATATACATGTAATACATAGATCATGCAGTGGATAAAAGAGGAATGATTAACAATACCTCTGAAAGTGATACCAAAGCACCATTGAAACAGTGATAATGTAACCAAACCAATATAGACACAGTGAAAGTGTGACCAACGCACCATTAAAACAGTGATAATGTGACCTAAGTAGTATAAACATAGTGAAATTGTGACCAAAGCACCATTGAAACATTGATTATGTGACCTAAGCACTATAGACGCAGTGGAAGTGTGATTAAAGTAGAATCAAAACAGTGATAATGTGACGTAAGCACTGTAGAAACAATGAACCAGTGGCCAAAGCACTTTTGAAACAGTAATAATGTGACCTAAGCACTATGGACACAGTGAAAGTGTAACCAAAGTACCATTGAAACAATGACAATGTAACTCAAGCACTATAGACAAAGTGCAAATGTGACCAAAGCCACATTGAAACAGTGATAATGTGACCTAAGTACCAAAGACAGAGTGACAGTGTGACCAAAGCGCCATTGAAACAGTGATAATGTGACCTAAGCACTATAGACACAATCAAAGTATGACCTGAGTACCATTGAAACATTAAGAATGTGACCTAAGCACTATAGATATAGTGAAAGTGTGACCAAAGCACCATTGAAACAGTGATAATGTGACCTAAGCAATATAGACACAATCAAAGTATGACCTAAGTACCATTGAAACATTGAGAATGTGAACAAAGCACTATAGACACAGTGACATTGCGACCAAAGCACCATTGAAACAGTGAAAATCTGACCTAAGCACTAGAGATAAAGTAAAGGTGTGACCAAAGCAGCATTGAAACACTGCCAATTTGATCTTAGCACTATAGGCACAGTGAAAGCATGACCAAATCAACATAGAAACACTGACAATGTGACCTAAGTACTATAAACACAATGAAGGTGTGACCAAAGCACCATTGAAACAAAGATAATTTTACCTGAGCACCATAGACACAGTGGAAGTACGACCAAAGCACCATTGGAATAGTGCTAATGTCACCTAAGCACTATATACACAGTGAAAATGTGACCAAACCACCATTGAAACGATGATAATGTGACCTCAGCACTATAGACACATTGAAAGTGTAACCAAAGCATCATTAAACAATAATAATGTAGCCTAAGCACTATAGACATAATGAAAGTATGACCAAAGCACCATTGAAACAGTGATAATGTGACCTAAGCACTATAGACACAGTGAAAGTGTGACCAAAGCACCATTGAAACAGTCATAATTTGATCTAAGAACTATAGAAACAGTGAAAGTGTGACCAAAGCCCCATTGAAACAATGAAAATGTAACCTATGCACTAAAGAGACACTGAAAGTCTGACCAAAGCATCATTAGAACAGTGATTATGAGACCCTAACAGTTTAGACACAGTGAAAGTGTGACCAAAGCACCATTGAAACAGTGATGATGTGACCTAAGTACTACAGACACAATGAAAGTGTGACCAAATCACGATTAAAACAGTGATAATGTGACGAAAGCACCGTAGACAGTGGAAGTGTGACCAACTCACCATTGAAAAAGTGATGATGTAACCTAAGCACTATAGACAAAGTGAAAGTGTGACTAAAGTACCATTGAAACAGTGATAACGTTACCTAAGCACTGTAGGCACAGTGAAATTGTGACCAAAGTACCATTGAAACAGTGAGGATATGATCTAAGCACTATAGTCACAGTGAAAGTGTGACCAAAGCACCTTCAAAACAGTGATAATGTGACCTAAGCACTATAGACAACGTGAAAACATGAATGAAGCACCATTGAAACAGTGATGATGTGACCTAAGCACTTAAGAAACATTGAACGTGTCACCAAAACGCATAGACACAGTGAAAGTGTGACCAAGGCACCATTGAAACAGTGATAATGTGACCAAAGCACGAAAAACACAGTGAAAGTTTGACCATAAAACCATAAGAACAGTGATAATGTGACCTAAGTACTATGGACACAGTGAAAGCATGACCAAAGCACCATTGAAACAGTAATAATGTGACCTAAGCACTATAGACCCAGTGAAATTGTGACCAAAGTACCATTGAAACAATGAGAATCTGACCTAAGCAATAAAGACACAGTGAAAGTGTGACCAAAGCACCATTGAAACAGTGATAATGTGACCTAAGAAGTATAGAAGCAATGAAAGTGTGACCAGAGCACCACTGAAACAGTGATTATGTGACCTAAGCACTATAGACACACTCAAAGTGTGACCAAAGCACCATTGAAACAGTGATAATGTGACCTAAACAATATAGACACAGTGATTGTGACCAAAGCACCAATACGACAATGATTGCGTGACCTAAGCACTATAGACATAGTAAACGTGTGACCATAGAACCCTTAAAACAGTGATAATGTGACTTAATCACTAAAGGCATAGTGGAAGTGTCACCAAAACACCATTGAAACAGTGATAATGTGACCTAAGCACTATAGACACAATGAAAGTGTGACCACAGCACCATTGAAACAATGATAATGTGACCTACATACTATAGACATAGTGAACGTGTGACCAAAGCTCCATTGAAAGAGTGATCATGTTACCAAAGCACCATAGACACAGTGAGAGTGTGACCAAAGCACCATTGAAACGGTGATAATGTGACCTAAGCACTACACATACAATGAAAGTGTAACCAAACATCCATTGAAGTAGTGATAATGTGACCTAAGCACTATAGAAACACTTAACGTGTGACCAAAGAACCATTAAATAGTGATAATGTCACCAAAGCACTATAGACAGTGAAAGTGTGACCAAAGAACCATAGAAACAGTGATAATGTTACCTACGCACTATAAACACAGAGAAAATGTTACCAAAGCACCATTGAAACAGTGAGAATGTGACCTAAGCAATATAGACACAGTGCAATTGTGACCATAGCACCACTGAAAGAGTGATAATGTGATCTAACCACTATAGACACAATGAAATTGTGACCAAAGCACCAATGAATCAGTGATAATGTGACCTAGGCACTATAGACATGGTAAAGGTGTGACCATAGCACCATTGAAATAGTGATTATTTGACTTAAGTACTATAGACATAGTGGAAGTATGACAAAAGCACCATTGAAACAGAAATGATGTGACCCAAGTACCATAATCATAGTGAAAGTGTGACCGAAGCAACATTGAAACAGTAATAGTGTGACACTGTGAAAATGTGAAAATGTGACCTAAGTACCATCAAAACAGTGAAAATGTGACCTACGCACTATAGACACAGCGAAAGTGTGACCAAAGTACCATTGAAATAGTCCCAATTTGCTCTTTGCACTATAGGCACAGTGAAAGCATGACCAAATCAACATAGAAACAGTGACAATGTGACCTAAGTACTAAAAACACAATGAAGGTGTGACCAAAACACAATTGAAACAAAGATGATTTTACCTAAGCACCATAAACACAGTGAAAGTACGACCAAAGCACCATTCAAACAGTGCTAATGTGACCTAAGCACAATAGACATATTGAAAATATAACCAAGCCACCATTGAAACAATGATAATGTGACCTCAGCACTATAGACACAGTGAAAGTGTACCCAAAGCATCATTAAACAATAATAATGTAGCCTAAGCAGTATAGACATAATGTAAGGATGACCAAAGCACCATTGAAAGAGTGATAATGTGACCTAAGCACTATAGACACAATGAAAGTGGGACCAAAGCACCATTGAAACAGTCATAATTTGATCCAAGAACTGTAGAAACAGTGAAAGTGTGACCAAGGCCCCATTGAAACAATGATAATGTAACCTATGCACTAAAGACACACTGGAAGTGTGACCAAAGCATCATTAGAACAGCAATTATGAGACCCCAACAGTTTGGACACAGTGAAATTGTGACCAAAGCACCATTGAAACAGTGATGATGTGACCTAAGGACTAAAGACACAATGAAAGTGTGACCAAAGTGCCATTGAAACAGTGAAAATGTGGCCTAAGTACTACAGGCACAATGAAATTGTGACCAAATCACCATTGAAACAGTGATAATGTGACAAAAGCACCGTAGACAGTGGAAGTGTAACCAACGCACCATTGAAAAAAGGATCATGTAACCTAGGCACTATAGACACAGTGAAAGTGTGACTAAAGCACCATTGAAACAGTGATAATGTTACCTAAGCACTATAGGCACAGTAAAAGAGTGACCAAAGTACCATTGAAACAATAAAGATATGATCTAAGCACTATAGACACAGTGAAAGTGTGACCAAAGCCCCTTCAAAACAGTGATAATGTGACCTAAGCACTATAGACAAAGTGAAAATGTGACAAAAGCACCATTGAAACAGTGATGATGTGACCTAAGCACTTTAGAAACATTGAACGTGTCACCAAAACGCATAGACACAGTGAAAGTGTGACCAAGGCACCATTGAAACAGTGATAATGTGACCTAAGCACGAAAAACACAGTGAAAGTGTGACCATAACACCATAAGAACAGTGATAATGTGACCTAAGTACTATAGACACAGTGAAAGTATGACCAAAGCACCATTGAAACAATAATAATGTCACCTAAGCACTATAGACCCAGTGAAATTGTGACCAAAGAACCATTGAAACAGTGAGAGTCTGACCTAAGCAATATTGACACAGTGCAAGTGTGACCAAAGCACCATTGCAACAGTGATAATGTGACCTAAGAAGTATAGAAGCAATGAAAGTGTGACCAGAGCACCACTGAAACAGTGATAATGTGACCGAAGCACTATAGACACACTCAAAGTGTGACCAAAGCACCATTGAAACAGAGATAATGTGACCTAAACACTATAGCCACAGTGAAATTGTGAGCAAAGCACCAATAAAACAATGATTGCGTGACGTAAGCACTATAGACATAGATAATGTGTGACCATAGCACCCTTAAAACAATGATAATGTGACTTAATCACTAAAGGCATAGTGGAAGTGTCACCAAAACACCATTGAAACAGTGATAACATGACCTAAGCACTTTAGACATAGTGAAAGTGTGACCAAAGCACCATTGAAACAATGATAATGTGACCTACACACTATAGACATAGTGAACGTGTGACCAAAGCTCCATTGAAAGAGTGATCATGTGACCAAAGCACCATAGACACAGTGAGAGTGTGACCAAAGCACCATTGAAACGGCGATAATGTGACCTAAGTACTACAGATACAGTGAAAGTGTAACCAAACATCCATTGAACCAGTGATAATGTGACCTAAGCACTATAGAAACATTTAACGTGTGACCAAAGAACCATTAAACAGTGATAATGTCACCAAAGCACTATAGACACAGTGAAAGTGTGACCAAAGAACCATAGAAACAGTGATAGTGTTACCTACGCACTATAAACACAGAGAAAATGTTACCAAAGCACCATTGAAGCAGTGAGAATGTGACCTAAGCAGTATAGACACAATGCAATTGTGACCACAGCACCATTGAAAGAGTGATAATGTGATCTAACCACTATAGACATAATGAAATTGTGACCAAAGCACCAATGAATCAGTGATAATGTGACCTAGGCACTATAGACATGGAAAAGGTGTGACCATAGCACGATTGAAATGGTGATAATTTGACTTAAGCACTATAGATATAGTGAAAGTGTGACGAAAGCACCATTAAAACAGAAATTATGTGGCCCAAGTACTATAGGCATAGTGAAAGTGTGACCAAAGCACCATTGAACCAGTAATAGTGTGACGTAAGCACTATAGACACTATGAAAATGTGACCTAAGTACCATCAAAACGGTGAAAATGTGACCTACGCACTATAGACACAGCGAAAGTGTGACCAAAGTACCATTGAAAAAGTGATAATGTGACCTAAGAACTATACAAACAGTCAAAGTGTGAGCAAAGCACCATTGCAACAGTGATAATGTAACCTAAGAAGTATAGACACAGTTAAATTGTGACCAAAGCACCATTAGAACAGTGATTATGTGACCTAAGCACTATAGACACAGTGAAAGTGTGACCAAAGCACCATTGAAACAGTGATAACTTGACCAAAGCACTATAGACACAGTGAAAGTGTGACCAAAGCACGATTGAAACAGTGATTATTTGACTTAAGCACTATAGACAAAGTGAAAGTGTAACCAAAGCACCATTGAAATAGTGGTAATGTCACCTAAGTACAGTGGACACAATGAAAGTGTGACCAGAGCACCATTGAAGGAGTCATAATGTGAGCTAAGCACTTTAGACATTGTGAAAGTGTGACCAAAGCATTATTGAAACAGTGTTAATGTGACCTAAGTACTACAGACACATTAAAAGTGTGACCAAAACACCACAGAATCAGTGATTATTTGACCTAAGGACAATGCACACAGTGACAGTGTGACCAAAGCATTATTGAAACAGTGATTATGTGACTCAAGCACTATAGACACAGTGAAAGTGTGACCAAAGCACCATTGAAAGAGTGAGAATGTGATGTATGCACTACAGACACAGTGAAAGTGTGACTAAAGCACTATTGAAACAGTGACAATGTCACCTAAGCACTATAGGCACAGTGAATGTGTAACCAAAGTACCATTTAAACAGTGAGAATATGACCTAAGCACTATAGACACAGTGAAAGTGTGACCAAATCACCATAGAAATTAAGATAATGTGACCAAAGCACTTTAGGCACAGTGAAAGTGTGTCCAAAGCACCATTGAAACAGTGATAATGTGACAAGCACTATAGACACAGTGAAAGTGTGACCAAGGCACCACTGAAACAGTGATGATGTGACCTAAGCACTATAGGCACAGTGAATGTGTGACCAAAGCACCATTGAAAGAGTGATAATGTGACCTCAACACTATAGACATAGTGAAAGTGTGACCAAAGCAATATTAAAACAGTGATAATGTGACCTTAGCACTATAGACACAGTAAAAGTGTGACCAAAGCACCATTGAAACAGTGATATTGTGACCTTAGCACTATAGACACAGTGAAAGTGTGACCAAAGTACTATTGAAACAGGGAAAATGTGACATAAGAACTATAGATACGGTGAAAGTATAACCAAAGCACCATTGAAACAGTGATAATGTGACCTAAGCACTATAGAAACATCACGTTTCTGACCAACACACCACAAAGCAGTAATGGTTTGTCCAACACACCATAGAAACATTGGTTCTGTGACCAATGAAGCATAGAAACAGTGAACTTGTGACAGATGCACCATTTGAACAGTTATTGTGTAACCAACGCTCTATAGAAACTGCAAGTGTGCGATGAACAAACCAGAGACAAAGTTGTTCTGTGAACAATGCACCACCAAAGCAGTGATTTAGTGACCAACACACCACAAAAACAGTGACCAAGGCTCCCTATAAACATTGAATTAGTAACCAGCTAACAACAGGTAATGTGAGCACAAAAACAGTGACCAACGCACCATGTATTTTTTTGCTTGTGATCAAAGCACCATGACATGAGTGATCGTATGAGTAAAGTACCATGAAAACAGTGACCATGTGACCAACAAAGAAGAATAATACTGATTGTTCGACCAGTTCTCCATAGATCCAGTCACCGTGTAATCAGCGCACCATAGACACAGAAGTTGTGAGACCAAAAAAACATGAAAGCAGTTACTGTTTGAACAGTGCAAAATAGAAACTGTGATTGTGTGACCAACACACCACAGAAACAGTGGTTGTGTGACCAACACATCATAGAAAGAATGACCTTGTGACCAAAGCACCATAGAAGTAGTGATTTTGTAACTAAAACACCACATTAATAGCAATTGTGTGACCAACACACCATTGCAACAGTGATTGTGCGACCAACGTAACATAGAACAAGTGATTGCATTGCCATCGCATACAAGCCATGCGGAGAGGCTGGCCCACTCTTCACCACCTGTGGCTTATCATCACCTCAACACTTGGTGATGGGAAGAAAACATTTTCCACCAAAGGCACCAACTTTGCTACCTCAGCGCTGCACCCTGTCAGTACATGGAACAGAACGTGATGTTGTGAGCTGGAACCCGAGCACTGCAGAGATGAGACACTCATGCATGTGTATGGTCCGGAGGACACATGACGCAAGAGAAAAAGCAAGGATGATTCTTCTGGGTGCATTTCTTGCGCACTGGTGCATGAGATAACATGATAGTAGGGATAAACAGGAGCAGGGGGATGAAGGCCGCAGTGTCAAGGCTCAGGCTGGATGGCCGGCACGCCAAGACACGGGTCGGCAGGTCGGAGATTCCGCAGCTCATGAAAGCTGGTAGGCTGAAGCAACGACGGATTGGAGGAGGGCAGAGCCGGGGCCTTGCTGGAGGGTGATGAACAGATAGATGGCAATGGCAAAGACATGGTGGCTAGCCCTAGGGGAAAGCCAGCACAGGGGCAGGACCGTGGCCCGAGCCGATCCAGTAGATGGAACTGACAGCTTTGATGATTGACGACTAAGGGTACATGCAAGGGTACAATTTCTAGTTTGAAGCACTAGCGCTAGTACTAGAGGTCCTAGTCTCATGGTATTCAGTACAAAAGAAGTCTCCGTAGCCGCCTTGCTTCTGCTATTTCTTCTGCTGTCATGGGCACTGTGTGACAACGCTGCACGGTGTAGTGTTGAGCCGTTGGCTGGCATTGCACTGCTTTAGGTGGTGTCTTGAGTGCGTTGTGTGAGGCGGGCTGTGAGTACTCTATTGTGGGAGCGCGAGTGGTTGTCAGCAGACATACTGAGACATTGGACCAACTGCTGTTGAGCATGGGTGACCCGTTGGCAGGTAGCGGGTATGAAACCGCAAGGGTGTGGTTGGCGGGAGATGGTCTGACATGCTGCTTGGATGACAGACGCAAATGGAGCCGTTGAGGTCACACAGGAGTTTTTTCATGAGATGTCAAGACGTAAACAACTTTGCAACTATTTATTATGCTATACTTGAGAGGTGAAGAGTGGTACCTTGTGAAAATTGTGATGCATCTCTGAAACACCCCTGTGCCGATGAGGATGTGGATGACAACAAGAGTTCAATGACCATAGACACCAAGGAATAGATCCCAACTGTGAACCTGGTTCAAGTGTTCCCGTTGCAACTCTTGACCATGTACCTTGAGGTGCTAGTTATACTCGAAAAAAATCACATCACCCAAAGCAATGATTCAAAGAGATATAGTGCTAATGTTGCTTGTATTCTCCACTTTGAATAGGACTGAGAACCACTGTTGTGCCTACCTTCTTGAAAGCCCTTCATTGCCGCAAAAATCACACTTTCTCAAATTATTTTATGGTACCTTTTTCACTCCCCTCTCATCTTTGGAACTTTTCATGGAATAATAGGGCATGTCCAATCCACACCTAACTTGCAGCATGGTACAATGTGGTGCCTTTGGCATGGTACAAGCCAAGGGTAGCACAATGAAGAGAAGGAAAAGGGAAACTAACAAATGCATCTTCAGCATAGGGGCATTGTGCATAAGGGCAAAAGGGAAAAGGTAGATTTATGGGGCAAAGCTGAGGAAATCAAACCGAGAACACAAATATTGATGAGAAAGAAGATAAAAATAAGAGGAAGATGCATGGATGATGAAGGAGTTCAATCAAATTCAATGCAACTGAAATGTCGGAGTAGGTGAGAGGGGGAGGAGAGGAGGACGGGTATGCCAGCAGAGGGGGAGGGGGATAGAGGAGGAGGAGGAGGAGGAGGAGGAGGAAAAGGATCAGGAGGAAAAGGAGGAGGAGTAGAAGTAGGAGGAGGAGGATAGGAGGAGGAAGAGGAGGAGGAGGAGGAGGAGGAGGAGGAAAAGGATCAGGAGGAAAAGGAGGAGGAGTAGAAGTAGGAGGAGGAGGATAGGAGGAGGAAGAGGAGGAGGAGGAGGAGGAGGAGGAGGAAAAGGATCAGGAGGAAAAGGAGGAGGAGTAGAAGTAGGAGGAGGAGGATAGGAGGAGGAAGAGGAGGAGGAGGAGGAGGAGGAGGAGGAAAAGGATCAGGAGGAAAAGGAGGAGGAGTAGAAGTAGGAGGAGGAGGATAGGAGGAGGAAGAGGAGGAGGAGGAGGAGGAGGAGGAGGAAAAGGATCAGGAGGAAAAGGAGGAGGAGTAGAAGTAGGAGGAGGAGGATAGGAGGAGGAAGAGGAGGAGGAGGAGGAGGAGGAGGAGGAAAAGGATCAGGAGGAAAAGGAGGAGGAGTAGAAGTAGGAGGAGGAGGATAGGAGGAGGAAGAGGAGGAGGAGGAGGAGGAGGAGGAGGAAAAGGATCAGGAGGAAAAGGAGGAGGAGTAGAAGTAGGAGGAGGAGGATAGGAGGAGGAAGAGGAGGAGGAGGAGGAGGAGGAGGAGGAAAAGGATCAGGAGGAAAAGGAGGAGGAGTAGAAGTAGGAGGAGGAGGATAGGAGGAGGAAGAGGAGGAGGAGGAGGAGGAGGAGGAGGAAAAGGATCAGGAGGAAAAGGAGGAGGAGTAGAAGTAGGAGGAGGAGGATAGGAGGAGGAAGAGGAGGAGGAGGAGGAGGAGGAGGAGGAAAAGGATCAGGAGGAAAAGGAGGAGGAGTAGAAGTAGGAGGAGGAGGATAGGAGGAGGAAGAGGAGGAGGAGGAGGAGGAGGAGGAGGAAAAGGATCAGGAGGAAAAGGAGGAGGAGTAGAAGTAGGAGGAGGAGGATAGGAGGAGGAAGAGGAGGAGGAGGAGGAGGAGGAGGAGGAAAAGGATCAGGAGGAAAAGGAGGAGGAGTAGAAGTAGGAGGAGGAGGATAGGAGGAGGAGGAGGAGGAGGAGGAGGAGGGGGAGGAGAGGGGGAGGGGGGGGTGAAGCACGGGATTGAGCAGGAACTAAGTCAAAGTTACGGTTTTCTTGATATGAAATGGACAATCTCGAGATTCCATACTGGCCCTTGAAAGAATGAATGAAAAAGCTTCTTGCCCTTAAACAATTCCCATGGGTCACATCCATAGGCATCGTTCCCCTTCACATCTTCTAGACGCTTGTGGTGGTTGGATGTGAACGTGGACAGTGCCATCTCGTGGGCTTAATCCTTTGAGTAGTCAAGTCTTTGTCGCATTGTCCACCCCAGAATGCCATTGTCAGCAATGTGAGGAAAAGGATGAGAGGGAAGAAGAGAAAGATCATTGGTGGAGGTGGTGGAGTGGGGGGCAGGAATGCTGGGACGACAAGGAGGGAGAATGAGATGATAGCTGTGAGGAGATAAGCACCCTGTGGAGGAAAGACAGAGATGAGAAGAGGAGGATCTATGGAGGAGGGTGTTGTCCTTCTCTTCGTTAGATGATGTTGTTTCCTTGTAGGTGTATGAAGGTGGGAGGAAGGGAAAGATCCTGGAAGCTTGTTCCTGCTTGATCTCCCACTGCTGCTGCTGCTGCTGCTGCTGCTGCTGCTGCTGCTGCTGCTGCTGCTGCTGCTGCTGCTGGCGCTTCTAGTGCTCCTGCTGCCGCTGCTTCTGTCGCTGCTGTTACTGCTGCTCGTGAGTTTGCTTCTTTAGGACCTGTCCGTGGTGTTGTTGCTCGCTCCCATGCCTCCCATGCGCATTTTCTTGGTGTGTTTCCCCCCACACTCGAACCACCAACAGAAACGCTCCTGAAGAGTGGGCAAGAAGAAGAGCGGCGCTTCTCCTTCTTGTTCTTGTTCGTGATCACGGATGCATACAGCATCAGCGCGTTGAGAGCGCATGGTTGAGCCAAAGGCTGGAGATTTGCGGTCCGGTGAAGAGATTGAGCCGTCTTGTTCATGTCGATAGAGGAGAGAAGGCGTCCGTTCCTCGTCTTGTATCGCGCCGATCAAGCTGCTCCCGCTGCTTCTGCTGCCGCTGTTGCTGCTGCGATTCATGTTCATGTCGATAGCAGCAGCAGCTTGTTGTTAGCACGACAATACAGTCCTCTCTCCCGCCTCTGCTGGCACTGCTGCAAGCCCTGCTGTTGCTCCTGATGCTATTGCTTAGCAGATGCAGAAGATACAGCTTTTCTGTTGTTTGGTGAAGACTGGTGGTGGTGCACTACACTGACCGCGGCTTTTGTGCAGATGTCTACGGCTGAACACGACGAAGTGGTGCGAAGCAACACCAGCCTGGTGTCCCCACATGATAAACAAGTCGGCCCCGGACCTGATGCCTGAACTTAGAACCTCGACTGCTTCTTATATGGGATCTGCCCCCTCCCCCCCCCCCTCTCCCTCCATGGGCGAAGGACCTGAGATGAATCTAAACACCTGAATGGGCTGCGATGCACGGCACCTCAAGGCGCATGACAGCTGGGCCTCGGCTCCTCTTCTTTGTCAAACATTCTTCTCTCTTCCCGTCTTTTATTTCTCTTTTTCTCCCTCTTGTTTTCAGCTCAAGATGGCTTTTTGGTTGGCGGAAGAGTCTGCAATTGAAATTGCCTTGGCAAACCATGATAACGTCGGTTCTGTACACACGGATCTCTTCGCGCAGCTGACACGTGGACAAAGGCCAGCCAGAGAAATGGGTCCTCTTCTGAGACGGCGAAAGGCCTGCGGGGGGCCCACACGACGCTTGACGGCTCTCTGTGGCCCACACAGTTCGTGAGTCCACTGTGGCGGGCGGTGTGTGGAAAGAAGGCAACGAGTGTAAACTGAATGTTGGTTTCGCCTGGGATGCTTTTCAAACGGCTACGGCTATCACGATCATGGTCTCTCGATCATGCTCATGATGACGATCGGATGAATGAAATGCGGCTAAAAATTGCTGGCTGCAGCGCGTCATCGGCGGATCTGTCTATCCGATCTTCACCACCATAACGTCACGGAATCGTAGGCGACGGCAGGTCGTTGTAGCACGGCACCACTCCATGAAGCTTCCACCTGCAGAACGACCCTAGACTTTGTCACAGTGTGGAAGGTTCAGTGTGAGAAAACATCCCAAGAGGCAGATTGCCTCTTCCAATGAAACAGAGACGTCTCTTTTGCGACCAAAACGACATACGATCAGGTTGGCCGCCGCCGCACTGCCACGTGGCGCGATGTGCGTGAGTAGAGTTTGCGGCAAGGAATGACGAGGTACAGTTCGAGGAACGACGTTCCACGGCTGAAGTGGGCCCCACTGGCGCAACCACTCCTCGGTGTGTCGACTCACTCAGACGACGAGCGAAAGGCCCCTCGGGGGGGGGGGGGGGGGGGGGGGGGGGGGTCGTCGGGGTCCCGACTTGGTGCAATGGGAGTTTGCTGTCGCAAACTTATGCTCGTGGGACTGCAAGCACTCGCGCATTGCAAAGCCCACTAGTAGTGGGCTTTGCAATGGGCCCACTAAATCAAATGCGCTGTTCGATGCGCTGTTGTGCTCGTGGGACTGCAAGCACCGCCTGCTTCGCCACAAACTGGTTGGAGTTTGAGGTGCGAACTGCCGTACGAGTCTCACACTAAGCGAGTAGCGCAACATTTCAGGTTGAATATCCAGCTTGCTCTGTCACGCGTCGTCTTGCTAGTCTCCCCCCTCATCCGCGGCCTATCGCATGTTCCCTCTTCTCTCCCCAGCAAGGATGTCTGGGAAAAGAGGGTGTAGGGAAGGGCAACCCGGGGGGCGACAACCCACCCCACCCGCCCGCCTTCGCGACGCGCGCGAGCTGAAGTACCGTGTTGCGTGGCACCCATGCCTTTTTGGGTTACATAGTAGGGCAACTATACGCGAACTGCTTGGTTTGCGACCCGCATAGACGCGAAGTGCCGGGTCCAGATCGCGACGATGGTAGGCGCCTGTTTCGGTTGCCAGTAAATTCTAAATGTCGACTTCCGACTTTCATGTCTAGTTTATGCCTATTTTCAAGACGCAGATGTGCGAGGACCTGCTATCGTTGGAAACCAGTCTCGCATGTACTCTTCTAGCGACCGTGAAAGTAGCGATGCTAATCGCTGGCGACCTTTTCATTTATTCGGCAGGCTCCACATAGTTTCTCGGACACGCACCCTCATTCATTCTGTTTAATAGAACAGCACCCGGAGTGTGAGTCGCTGTCGAATGGCGACATCGACTCACACTAGCACTCGCCACTCTCACTACTTTCTTGCTTCTGATTGGACCGAAGTTTCTGGGGTGAATTTCTGGTTCGTCAACTCATGTTGGCATCTATTCGT
>SZWC01009460.1:27831-51051 GCA_023375785.1 Penium margaritaceum
TTCTGTTTAATAGAACAGCACCCGGAGTGTGAGTCGCTGTCGAATGGCGACATCGACTCACACTAGCACTCGCCACTCTCACTACTTTCTTGCTTCTGATTGGACCGAAGTTTCTGGGGTGAATTTCTGGTTCGTCAACTCATGTTGGCATCTATTCGTTAGGTGCCGGACGAATCGATGCTTGTTTTACTGTGCGTTTCTCCACTTTTCAGTTCGTCGGCCGAACATTCACCCCCCATCACGTGGACATCCGATGGGATGGCGCTTCCAGAATAGGCCTCTCCGATGAACCAGGAAACGGTACGGCAGGATCCAAGTACGAATCCCGACAAGAGGTAGTCCGCGTCAGGAGGGGGGCCGAACTCGGCATCCGGCAGAAATTTATCCTACATAGTAACCCTTTGTTTTCTTACTGTTGTGTGTATGTGCCCAAAGAAAATCTTGATTACTGGATCGGTCATTTTTCTGACGTATCCACCAATCAGGGTGCAAAAATTTGCAGGACTGTATGCCTCCCCACGTCCTCGGACGCCCTGCTTTGGGTCGACCCAGTACAAAAAAATCACGGACATCGACCTAGATGTCCGGACAGACCCCGGATAGTAACGAATCACCAGTCTCACGCCAGAGCAACAAGGTAAGGACTGTACATTGGGTTGGGTCCAACCTTGGCCTCGGCCTGTCCTGTTTCACGGAACTGGTCGTCATGAATAACTCTTGTGTCTCGTGAACCCGGCTTCAAACGGGGTCGAAATGCAATTGAAAGAAAATAAATTCAACCACCGTCATAAAAGAAGGGAAATAGATTAGATTCTGCCTGTAATTACGTCACATTATTTTTCATAACATAATGACACATTCAAAACTCATCCAAATTTGTCAAAGGTTTTTTTAAGTGAAGTTCATCACAATTGTGTGAAACTAGAATGCTCACGACAGAAGAGCAAATTAATATCATTAAAATATATTAATCATGACATGAAACCAAAATCATGAAAAAAAAACAAGAAGAAATGCCTTTTGAGGTTCTTCTTCAATATGTTGGTGAATTGTTATACATAAAGATGTATCGTCAAGCGCATTTGTTCAATCTTCGGTTGTTGTTTTTTTTAAGCTTTTACATCCACACAAGCTGGAATGTATCCAGCATAGCTTAAGGTAATTTAGGAAAAGTTCGCCCAAACCATACACAATGTTCAAGAGCACGCATGGGCAAGCAAAAAAAAATAGTTTGAACGAATGCGGGTGACAGTTTTGCAATCCATTTACAACCAGATTTCGCTTCCACGGACGAGGTAGAGTCTCATGGCAACCAGATTTGTCTTAAGAGATGCTAATATGAATAGTGTTGCTCGGTTACTATGTAACCCTACGCACGCCTTGCGTGCAACACCTGCTTCTTGTTTTTGTTTTTGTTTTTTTTCTTATGTGGCTTAGAGTGCCTTAGAGGTGAGGGAAGCTCTGGTGCACCCTTGAGGGTCTTTTTACAGAAAGACACCTCTCTAGCGGGGGCTTACGACCATCGGTCGTGTCCCATGCCGATCTGACGAGAAACAGAGAACGGCTTCCATATCCAGCTATGAAATAGCCAACATATCCACGCAAGCTTCAACAGAGGGGGTGAACCGGCGCTGTGATTTTGCTGTTGATTCTAGGGTTGCCTCGATTTTGCGCCTAAGATATTCATCTTCTCTGATTCTGTCATCAAGTGGAATTGGTTTAAATCAGCGGGACCTGGCTGTTGTGTCCACAAATCTCTCAGGTTTACCCCTTCCGACATTGGCGGCTGAACGTCCTGTTTTTGCGGACGGATCCTTCTCCAATAGGCCACCCCCCACTTCCCATCTCCCGGATAGAGCGACGTCAAGAGGCGTGCAAACTTTCGACCAATTTCCGGCCGGTTTGGAAGTTTTCCTTAACCTTGGATGGCTAATTTGATTGAATAAAACAATTTTTCACACAGGTTTACAAATGAACGTCTTTGAAGTGGGTCTTAGCTTTTGTTCTTCCTTTTGCCGCACTGAAGACGTTTCCAAGATGTTGGGAACCCCGCCACATACGATTTAAGGGCAATGTAATCATTATGAATCAACGAGAAACTTTTGATTTCTCCTTCGATTCTGTTACGACATTTTGGCGCAATCGCAAGCATTAATGAGCGCTCGCATTTCGGATCGCCACGCCGCCTCCCGCTAACCAAACCGGCGGGTCCATAGAATCAATAGCAAAATCAAAGCGCCTATACAGTCCCATAAAGCTGAGATATCCACGAGTTGCATTCTGCCAACCATATACAGGTTGTCAAAACGATCACCGCCATGTCCAGTTCGATGATCATGCTCGACCTGCAACATGAGTCATCAATCGAGCAAACAGATGGGGTAAATGTGTAACCCACACTGTCATGAAAGTCATGATCAAGAGCTTAGATTTTTTTCCTTTTCTTTTTTTCAAGACTCGCAAACTCCCATTTGCGGGCTTACGGACTTCTACATTGAGCCGAGCGGGACGTAGGTCATTCACGGGGATGAGGTGTGTGGGAAAACAATCTGGGGAAAATGGATAACTTCTATTAAGCAGTAAGTGCAGTTTGATGTCAAGGGTCAAGTGAGGTGAACACACATATATAATGCCGAGAATGAGAATGAGGTAAATTTTGGGTCCTCGGCGTTCGAGTTGAGACACACGTGTGAGGTCACACCATGAGTAGCTGCTTTCAAGAAGCTCTGTCAAGAAGTCGAGGGGCTTTGACAATGTCGATGCCCTCTTTTTTAAAATTCTAGCATCATCTAGAACTCAACCAAAAAATGTCGAAACATTAATATAGTTCACAATGCTTGTTTCGACCTTTTATAAAGGTGATTAAAGTCGTCTGAAACTTCTCAAACGGAACACCGTAAGTCAAGGCAGTTAGGCACGAGGTGGTCCACGATCTAGTCAAGTGGTACAGCTACAACGTCCACGCCGGTGATCGACATCTCACAGGTTGTCGTAGGGCTCCCAAATATTGAGCGTGGCGTTGTAGCCGTGCCACTTGACTAGATAATCTGTTGGTTTTCCACAGCCTCAATGTCCAAGGATGTCTTCAATCAAGTACTCCATATCTCCGTCCACTTGTACAGGGGGTGGATGTACGCCGTCTCTACTAAGGAAGTTCGTACTCCGGTCCCCATAGTGTATGAGTTTGCTGATGCGGAAGTCAGGGTTGATTACCATACCGTCAGGTAGGCTAGGTCGCGCAACGACAAGGGCTTGCATTTCCTCCATTCTGGTTTTAACTCCACCAAGTCTTTTCCTCGTAGTTTGATGTTCACTAAACTGAGGAGGACTTTATCGCTAATGCTCAACACGTAATCGCTGTAATGTCGGTCTGCCACTCGCTTCAAACATGCTTGAGTCTTTGCGAGGGTTTGCTGTGTTTCCTCCTAAGCACTACTTCCAATGGATGTCAACTACGGGGATGTTGCTCTTACTGTGAAATCCAGCTGGTGTGACGGAAAGCTTGCTATATACCACTTCAAAAGCAAATTTACCTGTTGCGGTAGAAGTGGTGGAGTTGTATGCCAGTTTAGTGGTCAGAAGGTTTGCTGTCCAATCAATGCCGTTGTGCTGGCATAATGGTTACAGTAAGCAACAAAGGTGGAAGCAGCAAAGGAAGTTGCGGTGCCTCAAGTCGCCAACCGATATCTTTGAACGTGGCCAAGCGGTACCTGAAATGGGGAGCTCAAGCTTGTCTAATGCATGTGGAAGGAGGGTGAAAGGAAGAAGTTGTAGCTACTGATGCCACAACGATGACCTCGACACCTGAAAGGTTTGCAGTTGTACCAGAGGAGTTCTTGTCACCTATTACGGAATTGGAAGGGTTTTTCTCCAAAAACTTGTCAAAAGAGCCTCTATCACAGTGGAACATTGACGGTCAGATAGACCTGAAGCTAGGCAGCAGACCGACGGTGAAGGGGACCTATCGAATGGGCGACCACGAGCTGATCAAACCCAAAAATCAGTTGGAGGAGATGCTCGATCAGGGATTCATCAGACCCTCCACATCATCCTACATGGCACCTGCACTTTCTATGAGAAAGAAAACTGGAGAGATTTAGAAATTCGTGGACTACTAGCCATTGAACGCAACACCATCAAGAACCACTACCCTCCTTCGTAAGCAAATGAATTCTTCGACCACATTCGAGGAGCTCGAGTTTTCAGCAGTATTGACCTACGGAGCAAGTATCATCAAATCGATGTATCTGATAAGGATGTTGAGAAGATGGTCCCTAATACTGGTACTTCAAGTTCTTGGTTATGCCATGTTGACTAAAAACTACCCCCTCAACCTTTATGGCCGCAATGAAGAACATATTGTGCCAACACCTCAATGACTTCTTCGTCGTACACCTCAACTACATCCTGGTTTGGAGCAGCACCCTGGAGGAGTACGATGGACTTCTCCAAAAAGTTCTCAAGATTTTACAAAGAGAGAAATGCTTCACAAAATTTTCAAAATGTAACTTCGATCATTGTTTCATCGAGTTTTTTGGCCATGTCATAGGTGACGCACGGATCACCATGGACCCGAAAATGGTGGAGGTGGTCGCTGATTGGCCAACGCCAACAAATGTTTGGGACCTCCAAGTATTTTTGGACTTCAGCAACTACTACCCTTGATTTGTAAAATGGCTGTGCTTGAGTCTCAGCACCTCTCTCCAATCTCACTCGAAGAACCACCGATTGGAATTGGGGGAACAACGAACAAGAAGCATTCAACTCTTACGGAAATTCTCTGACCTCGACACCACATTAATGATTTGTAGTGGACTACATTATGCACCGTCTGATTGAGCCCTTGGAGCCGTTCTCTTCCAAGATAAAGGCGGTGGCAAACAGTCGGTCATGTATATTTCAGAAAACTATGTGGGCCGGAACTCAACAATGTTGTGTACGAGAAGGAAATGCACGCAATGGTGCACAAGTTTAAGACATGGTGGTGCAACCTAGACTGCCGAGGATGCATTGTCCGCACTAACCATCACGTGCTAGAACACCTCAAGATCTAGCCAAATCTGAGCCGTCAACAAAGTCGATGTATGGAGAACCTTGAGTCCAACATCGACTACGACATCAAGTACCAGCCTGTCAAAAGTAATCCGACGGATACTCTGAGTCAGCGACCAGAATACATCAATGCATTGCTCGTTGAACAAGTCCCAAACATCGCAAGACTATTCGCAAACGGTTACGAGGAGTTTGGTAGGTACGACAAGACCAAGCTCTGGTTTCACGATCTCTACAAGTGACGATGACTCACTCACGAGATCGTCGTTTTACTCAATGAGGAGTGGCCAAGGATGTAATGGACAAATATCACGAGACTGGTCCACATGGATTTTTTGGCAAGGACAAGATGCTCTAGAAGTTGGCATGTTCTACTGTTGGGACAAGAGGTAGACCGACATGGCGATATCCTGCAAATGGTGTGACACCAATCAGAGACAAAGATATTGTCGCAAGATTCTACCTGGTCTCGCCTAATCCCTACCTGTTTTGACGGAACAATGGACCGATATTGGCAAGGACTTTGTGATGGGATTACCCGCCACTCCTGTGGCGTATGATGCCATCCTTGTCGTGGTGGACAGCTTTACCAAAATAGAATTCTAAAAAATTCATTTCATCCGAACGAAAATCATCATCAACGCAAAAGGAACAGAGCCACTGTTTCTAAACTGGATCGAACGGCTCAATGATATGCCAAGTACTATCATTAGCAATAGAGATGATTGTTTCACCAATCACTTTTGGCGCGAACGGATGGTGATTGGATTCAGCTTTAGATTGTGTTCCATCCTCCAGACCGTGACATCGTGCACATATCCGATTTGTACTCGGATTGGTTTGCGAAGTAAACGGATCTGCAGTCATTCATCGACGGGTTTTCTTTCAAACACCACTGGTTTATTCTATAAGCCCAATTTCCGGACCATGTCACTGTTGAGGAAACTGTGAGAAGCTCCTCTATCCGATAGTGTCGCTATTGTTATGCATCTCTTACAACCCCTCAGTTGTACCCATTGCAGTATCGTTGATCGGTTGTCATCCTACTAATTGTCGAACTTTACAATCTTAAGGACCCTCTTCTACAGCAATGTGACCCACTCACATGGGCGATCCTTTGGGAACAAATCTTTAGACCAGACAAAAGCCTCACCGTCTGCTCTTACCCTGTGTCCTTTCTTGACACCGTATCTTTTTCTTTTCGACTTCCCCTCCGGCTTTTGGTTTACTGATGCCATTTTAGACAGTTGCACGATACATGACCCGGCTTCTCACAAGTCCAACAGAGCCATTGATCGTGTTTATTGACACCGTTAATCTACATCACAGACAAGGTTTCCGTCCACTACGGCTTCCCTCTCCCACGATACAGATGGATGCTTTTAGGTTGCCAGGCATAAGATTCTTGTAACTCGGCATAGCATTCAGTGTTGTTGATGCGATTGGTTGTTGCAATCATCTGCAGACACTTGTTTTGGATGCCAATCATAACGATTGCTTGCCAAACATTTGGCTACAGGCCGTTATTTTAGTACAAGTACAGTTCCTCAGGGGCAAGGTCACATCCAGTGATGATTTCATGGAAACGTCGAGTACACTCCATCATGTGCGTGTATTCACTCCATGTTTTGGTACCGTGACAGATTCATGCCACGTCGGATTAAATTTTTTGAGAGGTAGTGCACCTGCGGTCAACGATATGAGAGTGATCTTGAGAGTCGTTGAACTAAATCCAATGGTCTCCTGCCGCTCTTGGATGGTCTTCAAATTGTATTGCAAACTCAAAGTCGTGCCACACAAGAACGAGGCCACAAGGTCAATTTTCTACTTGTCGTTTGTAACGGGTCGGAACCTCCAGCTCCTACTCTAAAGTCGTCGTCGGAGTTCAAAGAATGGCATTCTCAATCTGCGTCAGGGGTTTTCCACCCTCGCAGAACTGAGGAGCAATCGTCATCAACAACCCAGAGCAATGGTACTCGAATACTTTGAGACTCCAAAGGCCCATGTCTGTTTTCCACCTTACCCTGGTTTTCGGACCCAAACAGGGGGTTTTTACCTCGAAATCGTGCATTTGCACAAGTTATTCCAATAGATTATGTCCAATTTTTTTGTAAACAAACTTTCATTCATATTCTTTACGTTTAGGCACGACATCGTCATGTGCAAGGCATACTGGCAATTTCACTCTAGGACTCTCTTGCATCTCTAGTCTCTCGTCCCTCGCCCCAAACCCTCGTCCTCGCTCGCTCGATCACAAGGAGGGTGAGAGAGGATGAGGGCGCAAGGCCACAAGGCCTTGCCCTCAAGGCCCTCGTGGCCCCTCAGTTGCCGATCCATATGAGGCCGCCATCGGCGGCTGGTGGCTAGCCGGCTGGTGGCCAACCGTCAGCCGCCCAGCTGGCCGGCAGCCAGCTGGACGGCGGCCAGGAAAGTGCTTGTCGTCGGCCAGCCCTCGCTCGCGCGAGGGGTGTTCCGCAACCACCCCTCGCTTCAATAAGGAGGGAGGACAAAACAGGCCATCACGCTACATTCCTCCCCACTTATTATGAACCATCTTGGTTCATGAACGATAAGCAAGATTGTCAGTCAGTGATTCGTCAACATTGTGAAAGAAAACTAATAATTTCAATCACTTGCTAGACATGAACACGTGTATCATTCTTGGACCTAAGCTGCAGCTTCTTGGTCAGCACGGCTAGCGGCCTCCCCCCCTTTAGGTTGGAGCATCCATGCGACAACCATGTTAGGTGCCCCTAGCCTCCTTTGGTCGCATTCCATGAATGCCGCCCTGCAGGAATGTTGTTCACTTTTTCTGCGTTTAGATGGTGTCCCCTGATACACGTTGATCTCTACAAGCTGCCCGCTCACTCCAATACTCGTTGACCACCCCTGTAGACAACCGAGATTTGGGCTCCCATGAGTTATGTTTAGGTCCACACCCGGCCCCATGAACGAGGTATTCACTAACGACCCGCGACCATAGAGTACGCTCTCGATGATGGAGTAGAAAAAGAACCTCGTATTGGCCGTCGGCAACAAGGACCATTGGTGGTGGTTGAACACTTCCCTCTGTCGTGTATGGAGCCAACAGACTCACATGAAACACGTCATGTATCTTCATACTCGGCGGAAGCAGCAATCGGTATGCCACTGGCCCGATGCGTGCAATGATGGGAAATGGTCCAATCCACTTCGGTAGACATTTTCTCACCCTTGGTGACTTGAGTCGAAGATTCTTAGTGCTAGGCATCACTTTGTCACCGATGTCAAACGAGACCTCGCGGGGAATTTTGTCGGCAAATATCTTTTAGCATTGCCGAGCAGCTTGAAGGTGACCCTTCGCCTCCTCTAACAAGGGGTCTATGTTCTCAACAAAGGCTTGAGAAGAAGAAATCTATCCTCCAGTACTCCAACTCTTTAGCAATGATGAGGGAACCACTGGATGCCGACCACTGTCTAACTCAAACGGTGTGAACTGTGTAGACTCGTTCACCGAGTTCTTCACCGCAAACTTTACCACTACTAGGAGTTCGTCCCAGTTATTCATGGCAGGGTCCGAGAACATGCTGAGTATTTGCTCCAAATGGGATTCATGCACTTTGTTTGCCCGTCAGTTTGAGGGTGAAACGCTGTCGAAATTTACGACTCGTTGTCAAAGTACTCGTGCATCTTTTCCCAAAACTTACAAGCAAATTTTCAATCTCGATTGGAGATAATATGCAACGTCAAGACGTGGTGCTTTATCACACCCTAAAAAAAAGGACAAGCAGTCTCCTCTACATTCATACGACTACGCCTGAAGTAGTGGGCCAGTACTTCAAATGCACTGTTCAATGCGTTGTTGTGCTCGTGGGACTGCAAGCACCGTTTGCTTTGGCACAAACTGGTTGGAGTTTGAGATGCAAACTGCCATGCGAGTCTCACACTATGCGAGTAGCGAAAATTTCTAGGTTGAATATCCAGCTTGCTCTGTCATGCGTTGTCTTGCCAGTCTCTCCCCTCATCCGTGGCCTATCGCATGTTCCCTCTACTCTACACAGCAAGGATATCTAAGAAACGAGGGTATATGGAAGGGCAACGAGGGGGGGCAACATCCTATCCCACTTGTCCGCCTTCGCTACGCGCGTGAATGAAAGTACCGTGCTGCGTGGCGCCCATGCCGATCTGACGAGAAATAGAGAACGGCTCAATAGCCAACATATCCATGCAAGCTTCAACATAAAGCTGAGATATCCACAAGTTGCATACTACCAACCATATAGAGGTTGTCAAAACAATCACCACCATGTCCATTTTGATGATCATGCTCGACCTGCAACATGAGTCATCAATCGAGCAAATAGATGGGGGTAATATGTAACCCATTCTTTCATGAAAGTCATGATCAAGATCTTTTTTTCTTTTCTTTTCTTTTTTTCAAGACTCGCAAACTCCCATTTGCAGGCTTACGGTCTTTTACATCAAGCCGAGCGGAACGTAGGTCATTCATGGTGATGAGGTGCGGGGGAACATACGGTTCAACAATCTGGGGGAGATGGATAATTTGTACTAAGCAGTAAGTGCACTTTGATGTCAAGGGTTGAGTGAGTTGAACACACATATACAATGCCGAGAATGAGAATGAGGTAAATTTTGGGTCCTCGGTGTTCGAATTGAGCCATGCGTGTAAGGTCGCACCATGAGTGGCTGCTTTCGAGAAACTCTGTCAAGAAGTTGAGGGGCTTCGACAATGTTGATGCCCTCTTATTAAAAATTTAGCATCATCTACAGCTCAACCAAACAATATCGAAACATCAATATAGTTCACGATGCTTGTTTTGACCTTTTATAATGGTGATCAAAGTTGTCAGAAACTTCTAAAATGGAACACCGTAAGTCAAGGCAGTTAGGCACGAGGTGGTCCATGATCTAGTCGAGTGGCACAGCTACAACGTCCACGCCGTGATCGGCATCTCACAGGTTGTCGTAGGGCTCCCAAATGTTGAGCGTGGCGTTGTAGCCGTGCCACTTGACTAGATACTCCGTTGGTATTCCACATCCTTGATGTCCAAGGATGTCTTCAATCAAGTACTCCATATCTCCGTCCACTTGGGCAGGGGTGGATGTACGTCGTCTCTACTAAGGAAGTTCGTACTCCAGTCCCCGTAGTGTATGAGTTTGCTGATGTGGAAGTCAGGGTTGATTATCGTACCGTTAGGTATGCGAGGTAGCGCAACGACAAGGGCATTTCCTCCATTCGGGATTGAACTCCACCAAGTCTTTTCCTTGTAGTTTGATGTTCACTAAACTGAGGAGGACTTGATCGCTAATGCTCAACATGTAATCGCTGCAATGTCGGTCGGCCACTCGCTTCAAATATGCTTGAGTCTTTGCGAGGGTTTGCTGTGTTTCCTCCTAAACACTACTTCCGATGGATGTCAACTACGGGGATGTTGCTCTTACTCTGCAATCCAGACGGTGTGGCGGGAAGCTTGCTATGTACCACCTCAAAAGCAAATTTACCTATTGCGGTAGAAGTGGTGGAGTTGTATGCAAGTTTAGCGGTCAGAAGGTTTGCTGTCCAATCAATGCCATGCTGCTGACAAAATGGTTACAGTAGGCAACAAAGGTGGAAGCGGCAGAGGAATTTGCGGTGCCACAAGACACCAACCGATATCTTTGAACGTCACCAAGCGCTACCTGAAATGGGAAGCTCAAGCCTGTTTAATGCATATGGAAGGAGGGGGAAAGGAAGAAGTTGTAGCTACTGAGGCCACAACGATGACCTCGACACCTGAAAGGTTTGCAGTTGTACCAGAGGAGTTCTTGTCACCTATTAAGGAATTGGAAGGGTTTTTCTCCAAAAACCTGTCAAAAGAGCTTCTTACGTAGTGGACCATTGACGGTCAGATAGACCTGAAGCTGGGCAGCAGAAGGACGGTGAAGGGGACCTATTGAATGAGCGACCACGAGCTGACCAAACTCAAAACGCAGTTGGAGGAGATGCTCGATCAGGCATTCATCAAAGCCTCCACATCATCGTGCATGGCACTTGTACTTTCTATGAGGAAGAAAACTGGAGAGATTCAGAAGTGCGTGGACTACTAGCCATTGAACGCAACACCGTCAAGAACCACTACCCTCCTTTGTAAGCAAATGAATTCTTTGACCAAATCCGAGGAGCTCGAGGACTTTTTGGCAAGGACAAGATGCTGTAGAAGTTGGCATATTCTACTGTTGGGAGAAGAGGTAGACCGACATGGCGATATCCTACAAATGGTGTGATACCAATCAGAGACAAAGATATTGTCGCAAGATTCTACCCGGTCTTGCCTAATTCCTACCTGTTTTGACGGAACAATGGACTGATATTGGCAAGGACTTTGTGATGGGATTACCCGCCAATCCTATGGCGTATGACGCCATCCTTGTCGTGGAGGACAGGTTTCCCAAAATATTATTCTAAAAAATTCATTTCATCTGAACGAAAACCATCATCAACGCAAAAGGAACAGAGCGACTGTTTCTAAACTAGATTGTATGGCTCCATGATATGCCAAGTACTATCATTAACGATAGAGATGATTGTTTCACCAATCATTTTTGGCGCGAACCGATGACGTGTTATGGTAGTTGGATTCAAATATAGATTGCGTTCAATCCTCCGGACCGTGACATTGTGCACATACCCGATTTGTACTCGGATTGGTTTGCGAAGTAGACGGATCTGCAGTCATCCATCGACGGGTTTTCTTTCAAACACCACTGGTATATTCTATAAACCCAACTTCCAGACCATGTCACTGTTGAGGAAACTGTGAGAAGCTCCTCCATCCAATAGTGTTGCTATCGTTATGCATCTCTTACAACCCCTCAGTTGTACCCGTAGCAGTGTCGTTAGTTGGTTGTCATCCTACTCATTGTCGAACTTTACAATCTTAAGGACCCTCGTTTACAGCAATGTGGGACGCTCACATGGGCGATCATTTGGAACAACATCTTTAGACCAGAAAAAAACCTCACCGTCTACTCTTGCCCTTTGTCGTTTCTTGAAACTTCATTTTTTCTCTACAACTTCCCCTCCAGCTTTTCGTTTACTAATGCCATTTTAGACAGTCGCACGATACATGAACCGGCTTCTTGCAAGTCCAACAGAGCCATTGATCGTGTTTATTGACACTGTTAATCTACATCACAGACAAGGTTTCCGTCCACTACGACTTCCCTCTCCCACGATACACATGGATTCTTTTAGGTTGCCAGGCATTCCAGCAACTCGGCATTGCAGTCAGTGTTGTTGATGCGATTGGTTGTTCCAATCATCCGCATACACTCGTTTTGGATGCCAATCATAACGATTGCTTGCTAGACATTTGGCTAGAGGCCGTAATCATAGGACAAATACATTTCGTCAGGGGCAAGGTCACATCAAGTGATGATTTCATGGAAACGCCAAGTACACTCTATCATGTGCGTGTATTCTCTCCATGTTTTGGTACCGTGGGAGATTCATGCCACGTCAGATTAATTTTCTTGAGAGGTAGTGCACCTGCGGTCAACGATATGAGAGTGATCTTGAAATCCGTTGATCTAGATCCAATGGTCTCATGTTGCTCTTGGATGGCCTTCAAATTGCATTGCCAACTCAAAGTCGTGCCACGCAAGAGCGAGGCCACGAGGTCAATTTTCTACTTGTCGTTTATAACAGGCCGGAACCTCCAGCTCCTACTCTAAAGTCCTCGTTGGAGTTCAAAGAATGGCATTCTCAATCTTCGTCAAGGATTTTCCACCCTCACTAAACTGAGGAGCAATCGTCATGAACAACCCAGCGCAGGGATACTCGAATACTTCGAGTCTCAGAAGGCCCATGTCCGTTTTTCATCTTACCCCTTGTTTTGGGACCCAAACAGGGTGTTTTCACCTCGGAATCGTGCATTCCAACAGATTATGTCAAAGTTTGTCGCAAAGGAACTTTGATTTACATTTTTTACGTTTAGGCGTGACATCCTGGCGTGCAAGGCGCTTTGTCGATTTCACTCCAGGACTCTCTCGCATCTCTCATCTCTCGTCTCTTGTCCTCCTCCCTCGTCCTCGCTCGCTCGCTCACGCGGAGGGTGTGAGAGGATGAGGGCACAAGGCCACGAGGCCTTGCCCTTGAGGCCCTCATGGCCCCTTCGTTGCCGATCCAGCTGAGGCCGCGATTGGCGACTGGCAGCTAGCCGACTAGTGATTGACCGGTCCCTTGGCGGACCGCCGCCGCCCAGCAGGCCGGCAGCGAACTGGACGGAGGCCAGCAAAGTGCTTGTCATCGGCCAGCCCTCGCTCACGCGAGGGGTGGTGCGTAACCACCCCTCGCTTCAACAAGGAGGGAGGACAAAACCGGCCCTCGTGCTACATTCCTCCCCACTTGTTATGAACCATATTGGTTCATGAACAACTAGCAAGATTGTCAGTTAGTGATTCATCAGCATTGTGAAAGAAAATTAATAACTTCAATCACCTGCTAAACATGAACACGTGCATCATACTTGGACCTAAGCTGCAGTTTCTTGGTCTGCACGGCTAGCGGCCTCCCCCCCTTTAGGCTGGAGCGCCCGTGCGACAACCATGTTCGGCGCCCCCAACCTCCTTTGGTCTCAGTCCATGAATGCCGCCCTGCAGGAATGTTGTTCACGTTTTCCACATTTAGATGGTGCTTCTTGATACACGTTGATCTCTACAAGCTGCCAGCTCACTCCAATGCTCGTTGACCACCCCTGTAGGCAACCGAGATTCGGGCTCCTATGAGTTATGTTTAGGTCCACACCCGGCCCAATGAACAAGGTATTCCCTTAAAACCTTCGACCATAGAGTACGCTCTTGGTGCTCGAGTAGAAAAAGAACCTCATATTGGCCGTCAGAAGCAAGGACTATTGGTGGTGGTTGAACGCTTCCCTCTGTCGTGTATGGAGCCAACACACTTACATGAAACACGTCATGTATCTTCATACTCGGTGGAAGGAGCAACCGGTATGCCACTGGCCCGATGCGTGCAATGATGGAAAATAGCCCAATCCACTTCGGTAGACGGTTTTGCACCCTTAGCGACTTCAATCAAAGATTCTTAGTGCAAGGAAACACTTTTTCACCGATGTCAAACGAGACATCATGGCCACTTTTCTCGGAAAATTCTTTTGTCGTTGCCGAGCTGCTTGAAGGTGACCTTTTGCCTCCTCTAACAAGGGTGCTATGTACTCAGCAAAGGATTGAGCAGAAGGAATCTATCCTCCAGTACTCCAATTCTTCACCAATGAGGAGGGCCACGGATGCCAACTACTGTCCAACACAAACGGTGTGAACAGTGTAGACTCGTTCACCGAGTTCTTCACTGCAAATTCTGCCACTGCTAGGAGTTCGTCCCAGTTATTCATGGCAGGGTCAGAGTACATCCGGAGTCTTTTTTCCAAATGGGTTTAATGCACTTTCTTTGTCTGTCAGTTTGAGGGTGGAATACTGTCAAAATGTACGATTCGTTTTCGAAGTACTTGTGCATCTTTTCCCAAACCTTACAAGCAAGTTTTCTATCTCAATCAGAGATAATGCGCAACATCAAGACGTGGTGCTTTATCACACCTTAAAAAAGACACGAGCGGTCTCCTTTGCATTCACATTAGTGGCTATACGAATGAATTGTGTCATCTTCGTCAAATCATCTACAACCACTAGTATTGCATCGTGGCCAAGGGCCATATCCGAGAGATCAATAATGAGATCCATTCTGACGCGCTTCCATGGAGTCCGAGGAATGAGAAACTATTGGAGGAGTCCAGCTAGCTTTTCATTACTAGTCTTATTACGAAGACATGGGTCACATGTCATGCAATACTTATGGACATGGACACTCTATCCTGGCCACTAATAGTGGTCCGAGAGTGCATGTCCGGACATTCGAAGTCCTACATGACCTGTGATCGGCGGGTTGTGGAACTTGGAACTAATCTTCACTCGTAAGTCTTCTGAGTTTGGCACAACAACTTATTCTCCGTGCCACAACATTCCTACGACCTTCACCAATCCATACTTGTCCAGATTTCAAGAGTCTTAAAACCAAGAATCAACACATTGTCCCATCCTGATCTTGTTTACAAGACCGTTATAGTTAATAATCTCTTGAGGTGGTTGCCGCAGGAGTGCAGGGGATGTGGTGTTTACACTCTTGCTTTTGTAATGGCCATAAAACACCTACCGACCTTGGTGGTTTCTTTAACTTCCGCAGGCTGTTGGCTGAGTGGATCAACCACGCTCATGCATCCAGGCCGACATTCCCATGTGAACGAGAATTGGCTCAGGTGTTTGCTCCGACGCGCTTGTCGTCTTGACAGGTTCGGCTTCATTTGGAAAAACACCAATGGGTTGTGGTCAGTTACGACCGTCACACCCCCTTCAGCACCCTCGAGGTAGCAACGCCACATCTTGAAAGCGTGTACTATTGCAAGTAGCTCTTGATCCCAATTCCTGGACTACGTTTCAACGGGGATGAGCTTCTGGCTCAGATACGCAGCTTGGTGACCATTCTGCATGAGGACAGCTCCGAGTCCTACTACCGCCGTATCACATCAAACTTCCCACGGTTGCCATGGATCCAGAAGACCAAGGTCGAGCGCTTTGGATAGAAGCTCTTTGACTTTGAGAAAGGCATTCTTACAATCAGATACCCATTCCCAACACATGTCTTTTCGCATGAGCCTTGTTACCGGTGCTACCAGGGTCGAATACCATTGCATAAAGCATCGGAAGTAGTTTGCAAGGCCGAGGAAAGACCAAATGTGTCCAACATTTTCTGGGCGTGGCCAATCCTTCATGGATTGGACCTTTCATGGGTCTACATGGATACTGTCCTTGGCGACGATGTGTCCAAGGTGTTCAAGCTCATGTTGTGAAAACTTTCACTTTATCACTTTTGCATAGAGAGTCTGTTCCCAAAAGATTGCAAGAACTTTGTGTAGATGTTCTATTTGTTCTTCCATTGATTTGGAGAAAACCAGGAAGTCATCCAGGTAAACCAAGACAAACTGACTGAGTTGCTTAACGAATTTTTGGTTCATTTCTATTTGGAAGGTTGCTAGGGCATTTGTTAGCCCGAAGCATAGACCCCGGAATTGATAAGTTCCCATATGTATTCAAAGCATTGTTTTGGGCACATCGTCTTCCGTAATGCGGATTTTATGGTACCCCTCAGACAAATCCAAGGACGAAATGACTTTTTCCCCTTGGAGTTGGTCAAACAGCTCCTCTATCCGTGGTAAGGGAAATCGATTCTTCACTGTCAGCTTGTTTAGCGCCCGGTACTCCACACACATGCGTAGACCACTGTCCTTTTTATTCACAAAAAGGATCGGTACACCGTACAGTGAGCTACTTGGCTTGATCAACCCTTTTGCAAGGTATTCCTTTATTTGGCGTTTGGTCTCTTGCCATTCAATCGGACTAAGGTGATAGTTGGCGTTGGGTCTCAACGGAGGAGTCGTCTCTGGTTGAGGTGAAATTGTGTGGCCCAATTGTCGTTCTGGTGGAATCCCAACCGGTGGGTCTTGGAATACATCTAAGAACTCTACCAATAGAGATTTAATCTCTTGTAGCGTGTCTTCCTTCACGTCGTACTCTAGTTTTTTAAGATGAGCCAAGACGTATCGACAACCTTGTGGAACACGCCTCTTGACCTGCATCACAGACAAGTTGATATGGACTTTCTGTCAAGACGATGACAGTTATGTACTTGGAACCAACGTAAAGCGGCGTTGTCCTTTTTGGAGGATCAAACGCTTCGATTCAACGCACATCAAAGCCTTGTTTTTACAGAGCCAGAATTGCCCAGTACCACGTTGATTAGGTCCACAAGGTTGAGTACCTACAACATGACGCTCTGTGTGTATGCTTGAATGAAAATATTTGCTTTACATGTACCATTCACTAGTATTGTACGGTTCTCACCAACGAAAACTGCACCATTAGATGGCTCGTACTTCAAGCCCATATGTTGGGTGAAGCCCAAGCTAATAAAAGAGTGATCCCCTCTTGTATTAGCCAGCAAGTTCACTGGGGCACTAGCTAGGTGTCCTTTGAACTGTATCGCCATGTTGCCTCCACTCTTGCAAGTGAATAGGCTCAACGATGGCAACCCTAGTTTGTGGTAAACATGGAATCAGTATAGCAAGCGCCGTAACACCCATGATTCACCCAGTCTTCAATTGAGCTCATTGATTTCAAGGCGTTTGCTTCATTTACCGTGTTTGATAGTTCATGCGCAGTGGTTGGTGTCGCCACCACTAAGCAGGTTTGTTCGTGCATCTTGTCCGGTGATGTAAGATTTAGTGGGAAACTTTGATCAACAAGTGTATGATGAGGTTCAATGAGAGGGGAGAAAACAACACAGAAGATTGAACTCGTCAAAAATTTCAACTGTTTTACATCCTCATCTGACAATATGCATCCGCACTCACACTCCACATTTATCCCTGAGTGGTCCTCAGTAACGTCACTCTAAGGTGGAAAAATCGGTACCAAGGCCTTCTCCATTTGCACGGTCGTGTCCATTCCTGTGCCCGCAGCCTTGTCCATGGCCCTGTCCGCGGCCTCCTGCTACAGCATCCCTACAAGGTACTGCGGTTGCAGAAAATGATGTGGCCTCTTGTCCACCACTAGCAGCCTTAGGGCACTGGGCCCTGAACAATCCGAGCTACATGCAGTCGTGGCACAGCCCCTCGTGGAAGGCCTTGCTGTGACGCTTGTGCTGCCTGCAGCTCGTCATTGTCACGGACACACTTGTGGTTGTAGGGCTTGTTCCCACCAGTCTTCTTGGTTGGGGGTTTTGTAAGTTGCTTGCCCTTGACCGCGCCTCGCTGCCTAGCTGTCCCTCCAGTCCCTATAGCATCCATGCATGCATCGCGGCCTTGCTCTGCACAAGCGTTTGGTCGTGCATCCGAGTAGTGCTTCGGGTTTGCCAAATACACTTTGCTCATGTTGTCTCGCAACGCCCTCCAACTTATCCAAGCCTAGCTTGTTGCAGTTGTGGTGGTTATGTCTTTCAACTTCTCTCTTGCAAGACTATTGTACAAGCACTCTAGCAGCAAGTACTCTAGGTACTTAAAGGTCTGGGTCGGGTCACTCTATGTGAAACTTTCGGCCTCCTTCACGAGTGTAGTAGAATTGCTCAAGTAGGCCTCAAGCTAACTACCCAGCTGCCTAAATTCTATCATCTTGTGGAAGGTGTGGTGCGCCTCATTACGGAGGCTACACTTCTTACACATGATTGCACATATTGCTTCCCACGACATGGTGTGGCCTCTGCACACTCCACTCCTTGACCACGTACTTAAAGATTTTTTTTCAAGCCTCGTCATGGCAAGGTTGTCCCACTGACTAAGTGGAGCCTTATGGATGCATATAAAGTTCTCCATGCATTTCAGCAATTCGGTCAGCTTTACACCCTTCTGGAAGATCTCCATAATGTAGAAGTAGGACGTGTTCATGACGAACCCCAAGGTCGTTGAGGGAGGCGGCTCCTTGCTGCCACTGGCGGTGGCATCAACACCCATGACACACTACGATTACTGCTCCATGTGTGCTTGGATCACTCTATGTAACGACTTGTCGAGGTCATCGCATCGGCGAGTTGCCTCATGAGCCGCCAAATGCTACAGTTGGCGATCACGGTCAAAATTCGTAATGCTTTGCTCGACGTGGACCACCAGGTTGACGGACACAAACTTCAGCTATGATGTCGTTAGTGCGTCAGCGATTGTCTCGAGGGCATGGTATTGTCTATGCACCTTCACCCACTATAAGAGGGTACGGTTTGCGTACACCCCTCCGAGGAGCCCCATCTTCCGGTGGAAGCTGTTGTAGGCAATGACGCTTGAGTAGGCGTGGGTCTACTTTATCGCCGCCGCCTTTTTCAAAGGGGGTTCTACTCCCTTTCCTCCGTTTGGTACTGCATTCGCAATGTCAGTGCCAATCTTAAGTCGGCCTGCCGCCTCGGCAGCCAACTCAGCAAGCCTTCGGCGGCCATCACAAACTGCCTTCACGGCAACGTCTTCCAACTTGTTCTCGCGAGAACTTCCTAGAGGGCTGCTTTCGGCGCCTTTGTTGCTCTAGGCAACCTCACTGTTGTCGGCAGCTTCATGCAATTGGGCAAGCATCGTCCCTTCTCAAACAACCGGCTCGAGATTGCCGCACGGCGATGGCGATGATCGCAATCCTCATCGCCCTTGCCATATTTGGCGTTGTGCTCTTTGTCGGGGTCCACGCCTGGGTGGTCTTCCTCGAGCGCATTGTCCACTGCGTGGGGTCACCCACGTGCACGTCGACATGCTCGTCAAGCACTTTTCTAGCTTTTGTATGTTTCTTGGTGTTACCAAGGTTGGCACCGGTGGCCTTTGACGGTACGGTTGTTTTTGGTTTAGCAACCATGCTCACAGCGGCGGCTCCCAAAAATTGGATTCCGCCAAGGGCGCATGGTGATGCCGTCACCACCTTTCCCTTGTTGGCCTTGGACGGTCAAGCAATTGCCATCTTGTCACCCGTGTAACTAGCACGTAAAGGCGATGTGAGGATCACCCCATAATGTCAGGGAGGTATCGCCTCATAAGTGAACTTTCTCTCACAATCAGTGAGGCAATTACGGAATACATTTCTATTTTCCTAGGCTGCCACAGTCGGCACAATATCGTGGTAGAAAAAAAAACTATTTTCTACGCTACCACGTCAGCACAAGCGCGTGGAGTACAACTAGGTTCCTAGAGTACAACTAGAGAACTAGGTTCCTGGAGTACAACTAGGTACAACTAAGTTGTGATTCACGGCACTTGACAACCTAACAAGTCTCAGAAAACAGAAAACGATAGCAAGGTGTAACACCTACTCCAAGAGAGTGAGGAACGGTCACTAATGTGAAGGAGGGAGAGGGCACTACGACACTAGAGTGTCCCTCTACTCGCCCTTTTTTCACACTCTTTTCTCCTGTTCTTGTCCTCTGGTCCTCCTTGGCCTCCTCTTGATTTTTTTTAATGCCTCTTGTGCCTCCTTGGAGGAGGCTCCCTTGTGTCCCACGGCGGTAGAGAGGCCTCCAACAAAAAAAAAGTGCTTGGGCCTCCTTTTCCTTCTGTTTTCTTGGCGTCTTAGGCCGCGAGAGTCTTTGGTCTTGGGAAGAAGTGCTTCTCTATTTTTTGGATGAAGGGGTTTGGAAGGAGCGTTAAAAATGGGGGAGATTTGGTGGTTTTTAGGGGTGGGAACTCCCCATTCCATCCCACAAAAGTCCTCCCAGCTCCCTGGAAGTGAGAAGGGACTAGAGGGAAGAGACTTCACCAAGTACAACTCTTTTCTACCTCTCTAACGCACTTTACGGCACTTCAATCCGTGAAGTGTAGACGCCGCACCCCTTTCTGGCCTTTCTACTACTATATGTTATTGTCGGCAGTTTTTTGTATCACTTAAAGCCGCTTTTTCCATCGCACCCTTGGTCGCGGGGGTCATCTGGCTCTCAGAATCACTGTAACAGGCCAGAACCTCCAGCTCCTTCTCTGAAGTCATCGTCGGATTTCGCACAATGGCGTTTTCAGTCTGCGTCATGGAATTCCCCCCCTTGCAAAACTGAGGAGCAATCTTCATCAACGACCTAGAGGACCATTTCCATTTTTAACCTTACCCCTGGTTTTGGGATGCAAACCGAGGGTTTTAACCTCAAACTCATGCATTCGCATGAGTTCTTCTGTTATTTTATGTTGACGTTCCTTGCAAACGAACTTTTGTTTATATTGTTGTTCTTCTAATGTAAAATCGTCGCGTGCGAGGCACACTGGCGATTTTCCGCCATAACTCTCTTACATCTCTCGTCTCTCATCCCTCGTCCCCCTCCCTTGTCCTTGCTAGCTCGCTCGCAAGGAGGGTGAGTGAGGACGAAGGCTTGAGGCCACAAGGCCTCACCCTCGAGGCCCTCGTGGCCCCTCAGCTGCCGATCCAGCATAGGCCGCGATCGGCGGATGGTGGCCGGCCGGCTTGTGGTCAGCCAGCCACTTGGCCGGCCGCCAGCCGCCCAGCCGGCCGGTGGCCAACTAAGTGCTGGCCGTTGGCCAGTCCTTGCTGACGCGATGGGGTGGTGCGCAACCACCCCTCGCTTCAGCGAGGAGGGTGGGCCAAACCGGCCCTCCCGCTACATCGTTGTTGACCCCAAGAGCAGTGAAGTACACCTCTTGACTCGTCAGCCACATGCTAACCGTCTGTCCCTTTGAGTTTGCGTGATTGAACAATTCTGAAGGTGCCAGTCAAGTTTGGGGTTCCCTCAAGAGTTGTCAGTTTCTCTTGCTGAGTATTGCTTTGTGTGCAAGAGACACCCAAAGATCCTCCATATTCATGTTGAGTTGTTGGAATACATTGATGTTCAAGCTCTCGACTCCCAACAAACTCTGGTACATGTCTTCGTTGATTCGCGCTTGTCGGTCAGTGCCTCGGATCGTGCCAAGTATCGTCTTGACGAGCACTTGCGGGGGCGAAGAGTTTGTCGAGCCCGAGGGGTCCGTCGTCAGGTTGGCCATCGGGTTTGTCAGTTTTGTACCATTCGTCGTGAAGGTTTTCACTATTGTATGGTCTGCCTCAAGTGCCTTGGAGTTCGTACATTACAGATCCTCCATCGTTGAAGGTTTCTTCGGGGACTACTGCTCGTTGCCGATTGCCCTTGCTCCGTTTTCCATTGTTGTCACAAAGTGTAAAGTCTTCTAAATGGGAGAGATGTGTTGAGGACTTGTACGCACTTGTTGCCATGTGGTTAATGCGTCCGTTTCCCCTCCAGTGTCGCTACGCTCTAATAACAAGTGTTGCACCAAGCGGAACTTATGTGGTTCACAGTGATGAGGTGTGGGATGAAAGACGATTCAAGGATTTGGGAGAAATGGATTATTTGTGTTAAGCAATAAGTGTACTTTGATGAGAAGTAACGAGTAAGTCGAGTGCATACATACACTGCCAAGAATGCAAATGAGGCATATGTTGGGTCCTCGGCGCTCGAGCCGAGCGACGCATGCAAGGTCGTCCTGTGAGTGGCTGCTTCGAGAACCCCCACCGAGAAGTTGAGGGCTTTGAGAGTGTAGAGACGGATTTTTTACAAAATCCTGGTGTCATCAAGAATTCAACCAAACAACATTGAAACATCGATATAGTTGTGACACTTTTGTTGACATTTGAAGAAGGTGGTCGAAGTTATAGGAGACTCCTGGAATCTAACACCGGAGGTCGGGACGATTGCCCAGATTTCCGTCGGCTGAACGGCATTCAAATGCGGAAATTGTCACGCCATGGGCCACAAATGTCGTGACAAAAATGCCCGCTCACAGAGTTTAGAGATTTGCGTATGTCAGGGAAGTAACATTGTACGTTTACGCGAGCATAACCCGCATGAACATGTCAGTATGCAATTGTTGCTTCTCAACTATGTCGTTGCTTACAAATCTATGAGAATCTCCTCCATGTAGTAATGCGTGTATAGTTTAACAAATTTCATAATCTCTATAAAGCACTTGTAGGAGTAGCGCTCGTTGGTTGTCCTCGTATCCCTCATCAAGCTTTGTGATGTTAGGAACACACTTCTGCAGTGTTGCACGCAATTTAGATGGGCGATCAGTATGCGCAACATCTGCCATTCTAAAAAGGAGTCTCAATGTCCAGTCCTATCCTTTGTCATTCCCCACGTTGAAGCAGACTTGGAGCGCCTTCCACCGCGCCAACTCCTTGCTGAAGCTCCACAGTCGGGCGGTCACGAAAGCAACCCCACCATGCCATGATTCATGGCGCAGTGTCCCGTCACATTGCTTGAAACGACTGCTCAATGAGTGACGAGATTGGAAGGGAACATGGCGGGATCCACTACCACGGAGCCAGACATCAGCCTGTGCTTAGATATAGCACAAATACTTGGGTTTATGTGAGCGGGCTTTGGAATAGACCAATATCCTGCATTAGGTTGACTTTGTTGTCAAAGAAGGATTACGATATGTTTTGAAATTTGCAATGTTGACACATAAATCTAAGAAGGCCATTCCAATGTGTCTACCCCCTCTCCTCCCCCCCCCGCCCCCCCCGAAAAAAAAAAGATTTAATAAAGCCTCCATCTCATGTCCATTTATCGCAAGGGATGCAGACGAGCACTGTCGCATAGATATT